>MPUH01000307.1:0-67560 GCA_001970955.1 Stentor coeruleus | reverse complement strand
ATATTNGAAAAGTATTTAAATTTTTTTTTGTTGATATATTTTAAAAGGGCTAAGAAACTTTGATGCCACTTCAAAGATACTGAAATTTAATATAATTTCATATTTTGAAAAGTGTTGAATTTTAATCAAATCAGCATTTGTAANTTTGAAAAGTGTTGAATTTTAATCAAATCAGCATTTGTAAATTCTTAAATCATATATATTTTTTAAGTGATGATTTAATAGTTTAATAAATACACAAGTTAAATACTAGCTTCTATCATTAGTCCGATACAAAATCTAAGAGTTAGGCATTATTAATTAAAATGGTTCGTATATCTTTTATTATATGCCAGTAAAAAAGGTTTGAAAACAAGCGTGACTTATAATTTCAAATATGATTTGATTTAAGCTTAGATAATAAAATTATCATTTAACCCACTTTATTATATTCAATCAAATATAATTCCAATTACACATTTAAATAAATAGTTAAACCTTTCAAAATCCTTCAATTTTCTCTCTAATTATATCTTATATATATCTATCCCTATCCCATCTCTCAAACCTTTAATTTTTCTTCCCTACTTTCACAATCTTACATTTCTCATCAAAAGTCTTTACAATAAGCTTATATGGCTAGCTTCTAATACAAATATTAAATGGACAATGAAGAATTCAATCAGGCTGAGCCAGGCCATATAAGATCATCTACAGATCTTAGTTTTAGAAGTAGTCAATGTTCATTAGGTGACATGACTTCAGATGATTTTTATGAGCTTTGCAAGGCAAGACTTAAAATTTGCAAAAAAAATACAGCTTTGCTGTTAAAAATAAAGTAATCACAATATAGAGGCCATTTAACTATTCCCCAACTATCTTTTTGTGACTCTCATGAAATCGAAGAACAGGCTCAAAGAAAACTTCAGGAACTAAGAAGGATTAAAGAAATTGAAAATGAGGAAATTAATACTCCGGTTATTGAAAAACAAGATCCGTTATCGACGTTTGTGTTTTTTTTGATTAGAGAAAAGCATCTTCAGTTTATGATTCCTGATTTTGAAGTGATGAGCTGTAAAGAAATTTTCAGTAATCCTTCATGTCATGAAGCTTGTTTTGGCCTTGCAAGATTGTACTGTTTTGAAGGTAAATTCCAACGCGCACTTGAATACCTTGACCTTGCCCTCTCATCTATATCAGATCCTATATACAAAAAGTGGCGAAGTATCCTAACAGTTAAAATCACAAGGCAAACTGAGACTGAAACAATACAAACAAAATCCCTACTTTCTTGTTTTCTCTGTTGTAATGCAGCTCGAAGCCAAATAAATGTATTACAAATGCTTCAAGAATGCTTAGAATGTGTTGACACTCTATATGCCTATATGGAACTTTCAATGAAAGGTTTTTCCGAACTAGACCTTCCAGAGCATTATGCAAGTAAAATCAAAGATAAAGACCCTTATATTGGATATTTAGCTTGGAGTGAAATATATTTTCGTCGTAATGAGTGGCAAAAAGGCTTGGATATCCTCAAGCAATTGGTCATAAACTATTCAAATCGTCCTGAAGCTTATATAAAACTCTGGTACCATTATTATTACAATGTTAAAGATTATGAACAAGCAGAAGGGGTAATGTGTGAAGCTTCATTAATGGTTACATCTATAGAATTTCATAACTATTATATAGTTTTTTGTATTTATACAGCGAAAACATTATTCAAACTTAAAAGATATAGAGAGTGTTTAGATTTACTACAAAGAAAGTTCTTAGAAAACCCAACATACCCGATTTTCTTATATATGTATGGGAAGTATTGTACAAAATCAGATGATTATATGTATAATGGGACAGCAATTGGAGCACTTCATGAATGTATTCGTTTATGTGATAATTCAAGACATGGGGGTATTTATTATTGGCTAGCTAAAGCTTATACACAAGGAAGGCAACATATTGAAGCTTATGAAACAGTAAAACTCGCTTTACAATTTTTAGACTCTTCAGCATCACGTAAAGTACTTGAATTAAGGCGTTGGATGTCAGATATACAAGAAAGCATACAAAAAATCGAAGAACTTGAAAGGATTTTAGCTTCGGATCTAGACTCGGAAGGGTTTAAAAAATGCAAAGAACTTTGTGCGGAAGTTAAGGATTTTCATAAACTGACTGTTGATGTTTTATATGCGAAAATGCTTTGGAAAACTGGAAGACATGAGGAAGCTTTAAAGAAACTTTATGCTGTTTCTGGGATTTCAACAGTGAAAATGACGGCACATTTCTTATTATTACAGTATCTTGGGGAACAAAATAATTTGAAATGTATGAAAACAGTTGCTTGTGAAATGGTTATAAAATGTAAAAATCCACAGGTACCAGCGAATATATGGGTTAAGGTAAATATGCATTATGCAAAAATATTATTAAAGAATAAAAAGCCTGGTAAAGCGATTATGATATTAAAACTCTTAGCTAAAGTTCTCCCTCCAATACCATTTGCTAATATTACTTATACAAAACTATTGCAAAGGGCTAAAAACTTACAAGATTTAATGTTAGCTCACACTCTTGGACTTGAATCATATAGCGCATATAATTATAGCACATATAAAAATTCCTTTATTGATGGAGCATTTGAAGTTAGAGACTTTTCTCAAAGACTTATTGCTGAAGAAGCAGCCCCACTTCCAACATTAATGGAAAAAAGGTTTAAAGAAAGACGTGCAGATAGGACAGTCTCTGAAAGAGTAAATGAGTTTAGAATGTATAAGAAAAAAAAAACTCAAGATGAAATCGAACTTGCTGATGAAGAAAAGAAAGATAATACATTATTTGGGGTAAATGTTCAGCCATCACGTGAATTTAAGTCTTTAACAGTATGTAGTGATTCTATGTTTCTTTATAAAATAGGGAAAATTGCTGGAAAACACAGGGTCTCTTTACAAGATGGGATATGTGCGATAAATGATTTTATTGAGCTTATGAAATTCGAAAGAGATCGATTTAAAAGACTTAAAATGCTGGAAAAGGCTGAAAAGGTAAGGTCTCAGCTATATCATATAATTAAAGACTAATAACCTATTTCTTGCTTATAATATAAACTTTAACATTTTTTATTAGGTTTATAATTATATACAATCCCATTACAAATACTTCATATTAAATACTATTAATATACAATTTTACAACTAAATCATCTTTAAACAGGTAAAATTCTCATTTTAAAATATTTCCTTCCATATTTTCATTATAGTTTAAGGTTAGTGAAAATAATGCAAGACACTTTATTCTCTATAGAAACTGCTCATATTCCTACTGAAATTCTTATAAATATCCCTTCATCATGGGATATATCCTTAAATCTATCATCAGAAAACTATCAGAATAGTATTGACTTCGACAAAACTATTTCTGATAGTGTTACTAAAAGGAATATCATTGATAATCAAACTATTATAAGCCAAAACACCAAACATAAAATTCTCAACAAATCATACATCGAATCATTAAAATCCTTAGATGAACTTCTTACAAAAAAAATGAGTCTTTTTTCACCGCAAAAATCATCTGACATTACTATAAACTTATCATCTCTTCTGCCTATCCTCACATCGCTAGATCCTTCCAATAACAATAAATGCATATTTCCAGAGCTTTTTGAGACTATCTTTACAATTTTTCAGCATTTCCCAAACATAGACAAGAACACAATGCGTGTTCTCAAGCTTTTTTCGAAAATATTCGAAAAAAATTCTTTTAAGCCATTAGAAATGCTATCAAAGAAAGTCTATAAATTCTACGTCATCTGGAAAAATCATCAAATTTTGCGAGAACTCAAAGAATATAATGCATTGAGTATTAAAAATATAAAACTTCGCAAACATGTGTGTAGGAAATTAGCGCGAGACTTGCAGAAGAAAAAAATAAGTATAAAAGAGTCGCAAATAATGGCTCTTAATATAGAACGTCAAGTGAGAAATGAATACCCAGATATGAACTTGGATTATATCAAGAAATGTAAATTACTTGTAAAGGCCATAAAGAATAATGAAGTATATATAAATAACTACCTAGCTTAGAGAAATCCCTAAGTTTATAAGTAGAATTCACATAAATTATAATTTTTAATAGTAATACATGTTAACATATTCAGAAGAAAACCTTGAAAGCCGTTGGTATAGAGAACACTCCCATAGGCTTCATAAACAACGTTTACACGAAATCAAAGAACGAAGCTCAAATATTTCTAAGTCTCCAGTAAGGTTTTTCTCAGTAAGCCGTAGAAGACCTAATAATGATGCTATAAAGAAAAGAGAACTTAATAGAGAAAACATGATATTATATGAAAAACTTACACAGATATCAGGAAGAAAAACAAACCAATTCATTGATAAAACCCCAAAATCTTTGAATTCAGCCAGAAGGAAAAAAGAAGCTGAGAGGATTATCCAGAACAATATGGATATGGTCAAAAGACTTACTGAAAAAGAAAGTTTTGTCTCTGCGAAAAGACATAAAGAACAATATTCTGTAATGGAAAGATATAAGAATTCTATATCAAAAGCTGGACTTCATGATAGATTGAAAAAAATCACTTTTGGGGAAATTAAACTGCCTCCAATAAGCACAGAATCTTTAAGTGTAATGGAAAAAAATAGAACTATGATACCAAAAAGAGGTACAAGTAATACTGAAAAATATAGTGAAGGGCTTTTTAGTTTTACTAGTAGCTTACAATTAGAGAGTAACACCCCAGTTTTAAGAAAACAATTAAAAATCACTAAAGTTATAATTGAAAACAAGGATCAAGAAAAAATACCAAAAATTGTAGAGGAAGACAAAAATAAAACTAGTGAAACTAAAAAAAATGAATCAGAAAATGAATACGATGATAGCTTTGATGAGACTTCAGTAAAAAATCTTGAGGAGAAACTTAAAGGCTCTAATTCATATGATGATGATCAAAAGTCTTTAGTTTCGAAAGGATCTTCAAGTAAAATTTCTGTTGTTAATGATAGCATAGAGAAACCTCAAGATGAAGTTATTATAAATGTATCTATGCTAATAGAAAAATCATCAACTCCTAACTCTGAACATCTTAATTTAGACCTTTCAATCACAGAAAACCTTTCTTAAATCCAATAACTAATCATTATATCTAATAATAATCATAATTTCTTAGTTTTTTATATTATCAAAATGAATTATAATAGAAAATATATTAAAATGAGTCAATATGATCAAAGTGGTCTACCATGTATTGAAGAAGAACAGTCTGAAGATTCTATCCAAGAAGAATCAATAGTATCAATGAGTATTGACACAGTCTCACATTTAAACCCAGATCCAATTACTGAATCATCTGCACATAGTGTTAATGATTTGTCATCTGAAAATATTTCTTTTAATCCACAAAATTCAAAGTCCACACTTGTAAGTGCGAATAATTTAAGTCAATATTATAGTGTTGATTATATGAATTTGAAAAGGAAATTAAATATTTCATTATGGGAAGCTGTTGAGAGAAATGATATTGATATGATGAAAAAACTTCTGGATCCAAAAATTAATGGGAATCTTATAGCTGATTCTAATGCACCTGGGTTAAATAATTGGACAGCATTACATATGGCTTCTGCTTATGGGTTAAAGGAAGCTTGTGAAGTACTTTTATATAATGGTGAAGCTACAGATATCAATGCTTTAACTTCAATGAATAGGACTTCATTACATTTAGCAACAATTCATAATCATTTGAATATTGTAAAACTTTTAATACATGAAGGTGCTATGATTAATCGTGAAGATAATGATAAAAATACGTGTTTACATTATGCTAGTACACAGGGATATAAAGATATTGTTGAGTGGCTGTTGAGAAAAAATCCTCCGTTGAATGTTAAAAATTTATTAGGAAGGACACCGGTTGATATAGCTTTGAACTATGAGACATATTTGGTTTTTTATGATCATTGTAAGAGAGAAAATATAGAAATTCCATTAACAGGATATACAAGAACTATTGTTCACCACACTCTCATGCATAATTCCCGTGAAGACCAAATAAACTCACTCTTACAAAAAAGTTCAAACAAGCCAAACTCAAATGATTTAAAAGTTTTTTCTGAACGTCCTAAACTGCAAAAAGCCAAACAGAATAAAAAACCAATAAACTTTAATAAATTCATACTCCCACCAAGCAAAGTAACCCCAAGTGACTTTCGAGGTCTTCTTCAGCTTGGTAAAGGTAGTTTCGGTGAAGTTTATCTAGTAGAAAAAATAGATACACTAGAAAAATTCGCTTTAAAAGTCTTAAGAAAAGAAAAAGTTCTAGGCAACAACTTAGTCCGTTATGCATTTACTGAAAGAAATATACTTATGTCAATATCTCATCCTTTTATCGTCAAATTAAACTACGCATTTCAAACACCAGAAAAACTAGCAATAGTCATGGACTTCTGCCCAAATGGCGATTTAGGCACACAACTTGCAAGAGAAAAACGTTTCTCTGAAGAAAAAGCTCGTTTTTATATGATAGAAATACTTTTAGCTTTACAAGAACTACACAATCATGGGATTATTTTCAGAGATTTAAAACCTGATAATGTTGTTTTAGATGAAGAAGGACATGCTAAACTTACAGATTTTGGACTTTCTAAAGAAGGTGTTGATGATGATAAACTAACAAAATCATTTTGTGGCTCAGTTGCATATTTAGCACCTGAGATGATTAGGAGAACTGGACATTCTAGGTCTGTTGATTGGTATTTATTTGGGGTTTTGCTTTATGAAATGATTGTTGGTTCACCACCTTATTATTCTTCTAGTAGGGAGCAACTTTTTAATAATATACAAAGAGGGAAACTGAAAATGCCAACATTTGTTAGTAATGAGGCTAGAAATTTGATTAAGGTTCTTTTACAGAGAGATCCGAATAAAAGGTTGGGAGCTTCAAAAAAAGATGCTGAAGAAGTTAAGGCTGATCCATTTTTCAAAGGGACTAACTGGGAAGCTTATATGAATAAGCAAGTAAAGCCCCCTAGTTTCCACCCGATACGCAGAGTGTTTAGAGAGGTTAATTTGGAAAAGATGTTTGGGAAATTAGAAGAAGAAATACCGGCATCAAGATTAGATGGGTGGTCGGTATTGCAACCAAGTTAAATTTTGAAGCAATGTTATTTAAGTTTATTCATTAATGTGCAGATTCTGTAATAATGATTTTAGGTTTGATTGATTAAAATTAGTGTTAGATTTATGAAGATGATTATGTAGTTTTCATATAAAATAAGTATAGTTCTGAGATAAAACTTATAGTAATTATAAATCTCTAAGCACATAGAAGTGATATTATAAATAATATATAATTTTTACAAGATATGGAAATTAGTAAATACAAATTATAAGCTACACAATACAATTTTACCTAAATTCCAGTTAGAATTCAAACAACAATAAAACCATCATAGACTTTTGTTAGATAATTATATGTGATTCAATATCTTATTATATTCATAGTTAAAAACTTTTTAAAAAGATATTAGGAAATCTAGAAAACCAAATTACCTCAGCTTCTAAATCATGATTATTATAAAAAATAACCCAAGGAAATTAATTAATAGTCAAAGTAAATTTATTTGCCAAAATATCATAAGACAAAACACCTGAAGCATCTCTCGCTTTCCATTTCATTGAAATAGTATCATGGGCTCGTTCTAAATCATTGATATCAGCTTCTATTTCACAGTTTGGATACTTGCTTGATATTTCTGAATTGAATTTCTCAACAAATTCTTTCATCGCATCAATTGGGATATCTAAAGCTTCAGCTTTACCTTCTAAAAGTTCTTCTAAGCACTCCATATTTATAAATCTTATACGCTATTTGATTTGTGTATTTTTCTCTTTTTAATGAATTTATTATAGAACTTATAAACTGATTTTTCTTAAGTTTTTAAGATTTCCTGAAAAATATGCATACTTTCTTATGATTCTATAAAATATGACTTTTAATCATTCCTTTATTTTATTTGGCAAATTTACTGATTTTACAATTGGCTTAGCACCTAAAATACTTAATGAAATTAACAGTTTTTATGATAAATAGTGAATATATAATTTTGATATAAAAATATAAGATGTATGTATATTGAATAAAAAATCTTAAAAGATCTCTCCACTAGAAGAAACAAATAAGCCTGAAAAACTAATATTCAATTATATTTAAAACCCTGAAGGAAAATCTATTAATGGGGAAAATACAGACTATTTGATAATGAAGATCAAGCAAAAACTGAACTTTTAGCTAATTTAAATGAAAAAAAATCAATCTAAAATAATAAACATCCAACATCCTCATAATAAAAATCTAATTAAATTAGATGTGATTGATGGAGAGATTACAGAAGTTGAAATATTAGAAACTGATAATTTCCCTTACGTTAGTGGTTGGTGTAGAATTAATAATGATCTCCTTCTAATCCATGGTGGGGCTACAAGATTTAATAATCAAAAAAAAAGTTTTTACTATAAACGAATAAGCTTATTTGATAAATACTAATATTAATACATTATCAAATATAGCTAAAGGACCAAAAAAATCAGATTTAGGCAACGGAACTTTATGCAATGGGAAAGTTTACTTTTTTGGAGGATTTAATAAATCATCGAAAATCTAAGATCAGCGTATAAATTCTCCTTATCATCAAGAGAATAGGGAAATATAGCAAATCTTCCTCAACCGATGGGATATTATACATAAACTCTAGCTAATTCTTATATTTATATAACAGGTAGTTTTATTTACAAAGCAAGCCAGTCTATCAAGTGAAATACTCCAATATAGTCCAGAAGTAAATACATATTAATCTGTTATAGATTGTGTAGAAACATATAAAACTATTTTTGCTTTCAAGAATAAATTTACATTATTCTTAATAAAGTTCTTAAAGTTATATATGAAAACAGTTTTGTCGTCGATATTCCTATTGAAATCTCTAGCATGTTTATACTTGGCCATATTGCCATGAAAATTCTATATATTTTAGGGAAATATAACTATACAACTAGGAAATTTATATCAAGTAAACTATGTAAAATAGATAGAGAAACTAATGATTTTACAGTTATCACGAATTAAATTGTAATTTAGTATATAAATAAAAGATTACAATAAGCATTTAACTCTTATATTAGATATTTTAATACAAAAATGGAAAATAATTTATAGACAAAATGACTGAATACAAGTGTGATGTTTCTTCATGTTTAAGAAAAGCTGTAGCAATTTGCATGTGTCAATCACCATATTTTTTAGCTTGTGAAGTCCATGCTCATTATGACAAGCCTCAAGACAAGCCTCAAGACAAGCATAAATGTCAAAAAATATACTCAGAAATTTCTGCCTCGGATGAAAAAAATTTAATATCTCTTTGCCTATCACATGAAAAAAAAGTTGATAAATCAATTAGTTTTCTAACATCAGCATGCACAAGTTTATTAAACGGGATAAAGCAAAATTACAAAAATCTTTTAAATGAGCTTACAGAATTTAAGATGAAAATACTAGATGTACGTAAAATGAGTAAGAAATCTCAAAAGATTTCTGTACTAGAAAATGCAAGTAAAGCTGAAATAACGATATCTAAACTTATTTCAAATCCTAGTAAAATAGCATATGGGTGGGAAAATTATAGGCTATTTGATAACGAAGATCAAGCAAAAAGTGCTATTTTTACTAATTTCAATGAAGAAAATGAAGAAAATGAACAATCTAAAATTATGAACATCCAATGCCCCCATACTAAAAACTTAATAAAATTAGATGTGATTTATAGAAGTATTACAGAAGTTGAAATCCTAAAGACTGATAATTTCCCTTATGCAAGTGGCTGGTGTAGAATCAACAGTGAACTTCTTTTAATCCATGGAGGTGCTAAACAATTTAATATTCAAACAAAAAATTTTACCATGAGCGAATATACTTATTTGATAAATACTTCTTTTAATACATTAGCATATGTGACAAAAGGACCAAAAAAATCAGATTTAGGTAATGGAATTTTATATAATGGTAAAGTTTACTTCTTTGGAGGATTTAATAAATTATCAGAAACTAAAGCATCAGTGCATAAATTTGTCCTGTTATCAAAAATGTGGATGGATGCAGCAGATCTTCCTCAATCAATGGGATATTGTTCATCAGCACTAGCTAATTCTTTTATTTATGTTTCTGGTTGCCCAGGAACTGAAATTTTTCAATATAATCCAGATGAAAATCTTTATGTATCTTTTTCTGATAATTTAGAAGAAAGTTATAAAACGATATTTTTTTTTAACGAGAAATTATTTGTTATTTTTGATCGCAAATTAATGATTATTGGTGAAGATCATAATGAGTATATTCATGAAATTCCTATTAGGGAAATGTTTATGCTTGGTCATTCAACTGTTTATCAAAATAGTTTGTATTTCATTTTAGGGATGTATAATAATAAAACTGGGAAGTATACATCAAGTAAGTTATGCAAAATAGATGGTAGGACGAATTTGTTCTCGGTGATTATGAATGGGGTTTTATGTGATTAAAAGAATTAGTTAGTTAATTTTATTAGACATTTTGCAATATTCAATATTTTTTAAGTTAAATATAATATAAACACATAGTTAAAAACTCTTGATAAATTGTATACAATATTTTCTATTGATTATATAATATATAAGATATTGTTATTATATGTAAAAGCTATAATATTTTGGAATATATCATAATTTTGATTTTAGTTCTTTTGTTGCCTTTGTTTAAAATCATATACTTTTCTCAAAAAAAATTATATAAATCTATAGTTTAGACCTATAAATACAACCTTAATTGTACTTAAATCCATAAAAAAACTTATCTTTTAAAAACATATATCTCTCCTATAAAAGACCATTAACCCATTCTAATTAAGCTTATAAATGGAAGGTGGTGAACACTTCGAGCAAGCAACAGCTTTGCTAGATGGCTGCATATCTCAGCTTTTAGAACTAATCGCAACTCAAGAAGGTTGGGAAGATATTGGAGACAATGATGGAGTCCGAGGTAGTCAAAGAATTACCCCAGATGGTAGGCAGATAATCAGAGCAGTGGGTATCCTAAATTTTTCTTGTGAAGAAATAACATCATTTATATGGGATTACACTAAAAAGAAATCTTGGGATGGAATGCTTGATGAGTCTTCAGTTGTAAAAAGTTTTAGTGATACTTTCCGTATACAATATGAAAGATTTACAGCACCATGGCCTGTAAGCTATAGAGATTTTGTTTTTGCTGCTAAGATTATCAATCGTGATGATGGGATTTTAGTAGTAGCTAAAAGCATTAATGCAAATGTTCCTGAGCAGAGAAGTGTTGTTAGAGCTGAAGTTGTAACATCAGGCTTTGTTCTTAAGCGTATTGATGCAAATACAACTGAAATGACTTATTTAGTATGTGTGGATCTTAAAGGCTCATTACCAGGATTTATCGTCAAACAACTTGGAAAAAGTCAAGCCAAGAATGTGAACAAAATTCGCCATGTAATGAATAAAGCTCGCAATTCTAGTTAAAAATTTTTAGATATAAATGGCACACAATTTCAACCAAGTCCTTGAAAACCTGTCTTTCTACCAGAGTTCTAAACAAAATGAACCTAGTTGGCTATCAAAAATGTGGAAAAGCGATAGTACTAAAGAGCAAACTGGGTTTTTAAGTAATATTGCTACTAGTATCAAAAATAAAGGAGCATCTGGAATAAATGTAATAAGCTCAGCGGCTGAAAGAACATCTAGACTTAAGAATTTTTTTATTTTAGGTGCAATTTCCGCATTATTATTTGTGTTTTCATTAAGCTTTTTACCTATGATTTTGGTATTCCCACAGAAATTTGCCCTGTTGTTTTCATTGGGTAGTTTGGTTATGCAAGTTGCTATGAGTTATTTGAAATCTAATGTTTGGGAGTATATACAAGCTTTGTTTTCTAAAGAAAATGCAGTTGTTTCAGGGTTGTATTTTGGGTCAATGTTTTTTACTATATATGCAGCAGGAGTTTTAGGATGGGGGTACGGGTTTTTTAGGGATTTTAAGGGTTTTTTTAAGGTTTTTTAAGGGTTTTTTATTGAAGNATTTTGGGTCAATGTTTTTTACTATATATGCAGCAGGAGTTGTTGGAAGCTATATTCTTGTACTTGTTGCTTGTGGGATACAAACTTTTGCGATATTTTGGTATATTTTTAGCATGTTCCCTGGAGGTAAGTCTGGGTTTATCAATATAGTTAAGTATACGTTGAGGATATGCCCTTGTAGTGAGAGTCTTTTACCTATTTAGTTAGTTATTTAGATTATTAATTGAGTTTTATATATGGCTGGATGAATATTGAAGTAGAGTTGATGCTTGGAATAATTGGAAATAGGAAATGATATTAGAAAATGTCTGAGATGTGTAGAAAATAATTTTAAAAGATAGGTAAGGATATAGAGAGGATTATAAAAGTTGTCATGATAATGATAGAAAATATTTTTTTTTATCAGATGGTAGATTTTTAGATTATTTTTGTATCTAAAGAAAAAATATATTTTATGATTCGATATAAATATATCAAATACTCTAACAGCATAAATGCGTATTGAAAAAATCATTATCATTCACAATATCAGTATTACCCATAAGCATTTTCCTACTATTACTACCTTTCCAAAACAATATTTTAAATTTTCAAATATAACATCAAACTATAGAAAATCATACTAAAAACAATCTACCGAAATAAATAATTAATCACACAAAAAAAAACTAAAAAAATCATTCAATCATATCTATAAAATAAAAATTCTCCATATACTCTTACAACATACAATTTTACATATTATGCAATAAAATTAAGTTCATAATCCTCATCATCACTATCACTATCTGGCTTATAAATAATTCTTGGTACCGCTATAGTTGCATCAGATTTCATACTTTTCATCTCATAATTGCAAGAGTTTTGCAATGGGTTAATCACAGGCATACTCTCCCTAGTTTCTCTAACAGCCGCACTTTGTCTTCTATTACTAAATCTCATAGCACTATCTTTACTGTAATTAAATACAGAAGTTGTGTTGGTTTCAGCATTAGAATATCTTGGTTCACTTAATACATTTTGCAAGTCGTTGATCTGTTTTTCTAAGTTTTTTAACATAACATTATGTTTGAGTATCATTTTTTCTGTCGTATCTGACTCAAAACTAGTACGGGTTTTACTATATTTTCCTTCACTTGAAGATGTGGAAATTGTCATGTTTTTCTTAGTGCGGCCAGTGTGAGCTAGTAGAGACGTATCATCTTCAGTAAACCTAACATATACAGAATTCGCTTTCATAGGCTTAGATACAAGTTTCCATGAAGATTTGCCCTGAGTCGACACTTCATAAAAATACGGTTTAGGAGAAAAGTACACAAAGAGGAAAGTATTAGTTGAAGGACAGGGCGAAATTCTTTCATGTACAGTTTGACTTTCAATAAAACGAATAAAAGAGCATAATACTTGCGGATTCTGATATAAATCTCCTCTTATTCCACTTGCCCATACACCTACAAGAGGATATTTTAATATATGTTTATCACTAATTTTCAAAGGTAAAATGCGCTTTTTTTGGTCCATAGTTACATACCCAGTTTGAAATTTGTATGTGTATTTTTCTTTATTAGTCAGAGAAAGGCTTAAAGAAGTTGACACAATTTTAATTCCAGCAATTTGCTGAAATGAGAAAGATGCTGAAGGGTATACAAGGTGGAAGTAAGTTTTTAGAGAATTTTTGTATTCATAATACTGTATAAGTGGCACACAAAGGTCGTATTGCAATAAATGGTCTTTTTCTTCATAGTCATCAATTTTATTCATGATCCCATCTAAGATTGTATCAAAGACTTCTTTTTCTATATCTTCAGAATGCACAAGTTGGATAAGCACTTCATCTTTCCCTGTTCGAGAGAAGAACTGTATATCTTGAAACTCTAGTTCTGAAGGACTTAATGGATTAGACACAGCTTTGATATATCTATCAATATCAAACATATAGCTTGAATCTTTTAATAGCCGCTGCAAAGAAGGTTTAAAACTATTATTTATTTTCAGCACAGGAGTCATATTGCTTGCATCACAATCAATACGATTTCCTACTCCTGTTCTAGACCACAAAGATCCACGTGAAGCATATAGGGTAATGCTTTTAAACACAACTGTGCTAATAAAATCATTTTTCCTTTGTCTTTTGTTTTCTTCCATTTATATGTAAATAGTGTAATAAATTATAGTTTATATGTTTTTTTTTTTCACAAAGATTTCTAAGTATAGTATATAAAGATAATAATTATTAGTTTTATATACAAAAAATATTTTATCTTTTATCTTTATCATAATTATGAATAATTTTACTAACAAATCTATATATTATTTCCTAGTAATCAATAGTATTTAACATGTATTTAGAAGTAAAATCATATTAAAAAAATTTCTAACTAACATTAAAATATTATTTAACATATAATTACATAACAAAACAATGATTTCAAAATACATTTTTTACTAATAATAATTAAGCTACACATTTATTATTTTTAAGTATTTCTACTATAAAATCACATTTTTTATACTTTCTTATTTCATATTAAAAATTCAAGAGGTTTGCTTAAAAACTATAACCATTTTGTTTATTATAATAAAGATACACTTTTGAGCTTAGTAATGATTATTCAGTTTCCATGGACAGAAAGGTGGTTGAACGGTGCTGAATACGAACATATGATAAAATTCCACGAAGAATATATAAGCCAATTAAGCCTTCAAATTTACTTTGAGCATCCATTTCTTATATATACATCCCCATCTCATGGACTTATATATTATCTCAAAGGTCAGTCTCTTAGAGATCTTGGGTTTCCTAGGGTCAAAGGTCTTAAAAAACGCTTCAAATGGAAGAAAATGAATTTTATAACAAATTTACCGAAACAAAAACCTCGAGTTACTTATCTTGTTGCAACAGGAAAACTTGGCCATTTATGCTATAGAATGCATATTGTTTACTATGAAGAACAATATCCGATATTATGTCATATGCTTAGGATACAAAATCATTATAAAATTGGAGTTGGGATTCCTTCTAGACAACATTTTAAAGGAAATATTAAGGCTAACTCTGAAGAACAAAATGAAAAATACTGTCAGGAGAATAAAAGTACTATAATAGAACAGGATGAATATGTGGCTATGCATCCTTTGAAAAGAGATGCTTTGATGTATATGGTTTGTAGATTTAGAAGTAGTTTAGATGAATTTGGAGATGATTTAACTAATAAATGTAAATCATGATTATAAAATATTTTAGGAAATAGTTATGTATAAGATTGGTAGTTTGAAAAATTAAAAATTGATAAAATGTGTAGATTTATGTAGAATTTCTATTTATTAGTTGTTATAGTTTAGTATTCATCTATACTACTTTATCAAATATGTTAGGTATTTTTGTTTTTATTTAAGATTTAAATAAGAAAGATAAATTTCATCTGTTGCATCTATTTAGTAACAAAATTCAATGTCCTCTGGGGTATTTCCCCTTACCAAAGCTGAAAATATTAATTTGTATATCAACGTTAGGACTACCTTATCCTTTACATAAAAACCCAACTTATATCAATACTCAGGAAACATTTTATTTTTTAACAGATTATTCAACAAATCTCATTACAATAATCACATACTAAACAAACTATTATCATTCCCTAAAATCTTTCAAAAAGGGTAAAACCTATAAAATTCATGTCAATCTCTCTCCCTCCATCTCGAGCTTTAACATCTCTTTTATACTCCCAATACCTTTCTATATCCAACTCATACTATTAACATAAAAATCTAACACCCTAAACCTTCAATTCTTTATTCTTCAAATTTCTAGACTTTTTTCATATCACTTATAAAGGTAACAAACTCTTATTTAAATGGAAACCGTTCGGAAATTCTTCTCACATCTCGGACGGAGGTGCTGTTTCGCTTCAGATATTGCAAATAATGACAGTTTGGAACTAGAAGACAAAAATAAACTAGACATCACATCATCCCAAGTACCTAAACCCCAACTTGGTCAAGAAAAAAAAGAAGTACTTTTGAATCTTGTAATCGTAGAAAGTAAAGGAATGCAACCTGGAAAAATCTACAACATCTGCCCAATAGGTCTTATAAATAGCGATAGGACAAAATCAGGAGATGGATGCCTATACGCAGGATCTCTTTATTACGAAGATGGAAAAATAATTAACGACATTCTATTACCTCAAAGCGAAAAAGGTATCGGCAAACGTCATTTCATGATTCATTACAAAGATGAGTCTTATTTTCTTAAAGACCTTGGAGATGGGATGGGTACATTTATTCGCTTATCAAGACCTTTAGCTTTACAAAACAATTATATAATATCATTTGGCGATTCACATATGATTATTGTTATTGAACATAATACATCACCAAAACTTATATTAAAGTTTATTGATGGACCTAAAGTTGATCAAAAATTGTAAGGGATATATAGTAAATTTATGCCTAATGAAAGCCCAATTACTATTGGAAGGATGTCGGATTGTACGATTAGGTTTGATGATAGTAGTCTTTCTAGGTATCATTGTTTGATAACTTTTAACGGCTGGTGGTATATGCAAGATGGAGATGGGAAGAAAATAAGCACTAATGGGACGTGGCTGTTTGCTGAAGATTTTTATGAAGTTTATAATGGGATGCTGTTTAAAGTTGGGGAAACTTTGATGAGGACTGATATAAAAAAATAATGCTGTATTTTTTATAGATTAAGTAGGCTTTGGATTGGGTTAGGAAAATTTTTGGGGTTAGGTTGAGAGGTATTTTTGGAATTATTTATAGGATGTGAAATTGTGAAAGAGAGATTTGATAGTAATAAGCATATAATAAGAAAAATAATAGGTTTAAACAAAAATAGGATTTTAATTTTATGATATATGAAAATATTATAATTTTTACAGACTAAAATATATAAAATATCCCAGTATTTAACATTTTCCTACCACTTTATATCATAATTTCCAACATTTTGCATATCTTACAGCATATATTTATAAAAAATCCAATATAATATTATAAAACCACACTTCTCCATACAAAAAATCCATAACCCAATCCTAAATCCATATCTTAACTACCTAAAACCTAAATCAAAAAAAATAGCATCAATACAAAAATACTTAATCCATAAGTATATCTTTCTCAAAACTTTTAATCCTCTCCAATATAATATCACATTCCATATCAGGTACACCCGCTTTAACTCTAATTTTCCCAACAAGGCTCTCAACAAAATCCGTAAAATCTTTTCTAATAATCTTCATCGGTTTATGCACATTTCTCAACTCTTCTCTCATATTAAGTTCAGAAGGTGGATTTAATGTATAAATAATTCTTGAACTAATAGCTCTGATTTCTTGATGAGTTCTATTTTCAAATAGCATAGAAAAATGCCAATCTATTTTCATATTCATTAAAAAATCCTCAATTGCTGCTTGTATTTCTTTTCCTTTTTCATTTAATATTAAACTGATTTTTTTTTTACTTGATAAATAAATCCTTCCAATATGAGCTTCGTATCGATGTTTGTTATAAACTTTTGCAATATTGTTTATGTGTTTTGAAGCTGCATTGACGTATTCAGGTGGGGAAATAAGTTCACGTCCTACCCAATGTAGGTTTTTTGCCCTATCTTTGTGTTTTGTAGGCTTAACTGGAGGGTCTTTGGATTTTTCTATGAAGTAAGTTATTGGGTTTTCGATTTTGTGTGGGAGGATACCGATCATTAGATGTGGCACCCTACCTTTATCATCGCATTGTTTTAGTTCTAGGTAAGAATTTTTAGTCAGTTCGCCAATATTATTTGGATATATCTCATTTTTTTCCGCAGCTATACATTTTATCCTATAAACTGCTCGGTCTATCTCGCTTTTTTCTTCTTCCTTACTAGACTCTAAACTTGCATCTGACTTCAAGCTTTCTTCAGTCACGGATTCACACAACACAATCGAAGGTTTCCTTTGTAAAAAACTCTCATTCTGCGGTTCTTCAATAGTTTTTTTCTGTTCAAGATACTTCGGGTCACCATAAAGTTTATGACCTTTACACGACACAATTACCCATTTTTTCTCAGGACTTTTAATAAAATCAAAAACAATTTCGTGTATCTTATTAGGATTATGGAAAAATGCTATATTTACAATTTTCACTAATGTATTGAGTATTTCTTGTAATTCTGGTAAATATCTATTAGAAATTATTAATGAATTGTCTGATGTTCCTGAAAATTGGACTATAAAACGTTTAAGATTTAATGATTCATCTTTTTGAGTTACTAGTTTAGAAATATCAAGAATATTACGAAGGGTACTATTTAGTTCTGCTGATGGGCGACTATTGAAACGTTTGAGTTCTGGAAGGGAACTTGATGAAGATTTTGTTTGAGTTTTTTCGAAATGATGGATTTTTGCTGAGAGGTTGTTTGTTATTATATAAGCTTGAGGCTGTTTGAAAAGCTTCCAATGGACACGGAGTTTACTTGCATATTTTGATGTTGGTTGGATGTAGTTGTGTAAACGATGAGAAAAATGAGGACAATCCTCAAATATTCTTCTAGCTTCAATTTCATTATAACAAATCCGAATACGCTCATTCATAGCAATATGAATATATTTAGGAAAACCGTCTTTATTAGGTATTCCTTCAACAGATTCAAAAAAATTATCAATAGAATTCTTTGAACTATCTATAGCAACATATCCATTAGTTTGTGTTGATAAATACACTGGAAAAGATAATGATGGTAAGTATATAAGGGTATTTGGGATATCAAGTTTGATTTTGTTACTTTTCCCATAATTGATTATCAATTGAAAAACTTCAGGCCCTGGTCGAAATGATAAAAATAACTTTTGTAAATATTCTCTGCTAAGAACAGTTTTCATATGTACAGCCCTTGATTGATTTTTCCTTTCTTTATCTTGATATTTCTTTTTTGATACATTTGATGCTTTGTTTAGTAAATCTTTGATTGTTTCAAGTTCTCTACGGAGATCTAAGGATCTAATTGAAGCCTTTTTATTATTTTACCTCCAAGTCAGATGAGCTTTCATCTATCATTTCCATTTCCATTGTCAAGGATATTATAATTTTATAAAAAAAAATTAGTTTTTTTGTTCGCAATAAATTTGTATATATAAAACGCTTTATTTTTAAGTTAAAAACAGTTTTTGGATAACTTTTTGGTGTAGTTTTCATGTTTTTATTAGAAAAAATCTTATTGAAAAGCTATTTTTTTCTCAATATTAACCTATTTTTCATCATTTATATAATTATATGCTAATTATGTATACTCTTAGAAAAATACCTGCTGTTATCAATATAAAATACTTCTCAGGTTTGACAAAAAACTTTAGCAGTTTAATAAAATAAAGATTTAGTTTTCGTCATTAAAGATAAAGAAGTGTTTATTTCTAAGATTTATGAGACCATTCATTTGCAAGTTATTCCCTCGTCATTTGATAGTGGAAAGATAGGATTTAATTTTAAAGTTTAGGTATAATTTTGTATTGAGTGATATGATATGCTTATTTTTGATAGATTTGTTATTATTTACATAGAACATAAAGATAATTTCAAAACACCATCATAGCCTATATATTTAAATAACTAAGTATTATTTACGAAAATTATGTTTTTTATATAAATTCTCCTTTTTTCTAACCAACACATTTTACCTCTCCAATCTAATCATAATAAAGTCATAATACCAAACTTAACCTACTAAATCGATTTCTAACACCCAAGTTCCAAATCCAAACATAAAAAGCGCTAAGATAATAATTTCTACCCTACACCCTAACTCAACAAGACAAAATCCGCCAAAACCTAAAACTCCTTTTTACATAAAAAAAAAACTACCCTAATCCTTCACCAAATCCACTTCTCTAAACCCATCCTATAAAAACCCATACTAAATCTTTCTTATTAAAACAAATAAATTACAAAAATGACAAAATTACTACCAGCACCAATACAGAGAAAAAGAAATCTTCTAGAAATCGTCTCAAACACAAAATATCAAGTCTTACCAACTTTCGACCAAGAAGCCCCTAAAACTATCAACATAATCAAAGAACCTGATCATAATTCCGAGCATCGTTTAAGTTTAACATACAGAAGACGTGAATATCTTATGAAGCAACCAATTAAAAACAAAAAAGCTCAACAATTATTCCATAAAGCTCGTATAAAACTTAGAGGACTACTTTTATGGAAAAAAATCATCGAAGATATCCATGAATATGGGATAAGCTCTCATACAATAGGACAAGGGGTTTTTACTATAAATGCTAATGTTTGTGCTAAAAGTTTTGATACAATTAATGAAACTATTATTGAACATGGTCGTTGGGAAGAGTATTTATTTTTCCCTGATACGACGTTTAAAAAGTACTGGAATTTTTTAATCATTTTGTTGATTTTCTATGTTTTTATTGGAATGCCTTGGGTGACTGCTTTTCAAGATGAGCAGCCTTGGACGAATTTATTTATTTTTGAAGTTGTTGTGGACTTTTTGTTCTTTTTGGATATGCTGATCACATTTAATTCGGCTTATGTGGATTCAAATAAAGTCCTTGTGGCAAAAAGGAAAAAAATTGTATTGAATTATTTGAAAGGTATTTTTATTATTGATTTATTTTCCGTATTTCCTTTTTATTTGTTTGATACAACCAGTTCTAGACCAAATGCTTACGTGCGGATGATCCGAATAACAAAAATCATAAGAATTTTCCGTGCTTCTAAAATCCTAAAAATCATCGAGCATTTCTCCGACTCTGACACAATGGAATATTGGCAAGACTTAATGCTAAACTATCAAGGTACAAGTCGTCTTATAGCAACAATTTTTGTAATCCTCATAATGGCCCATATAAATGCATGTTTATGGTATTTTTTCGCTAAAATCGATGACTTCAGTCCAGATACTTGGATTACCCGTGGTGGTTTCGAAGATGATTCTGAACTAATGCTTTATTTACGAGCCTTATATTTCACATTTACCGTTGTAACAACTGTAGGCTTTGGTGATATTCATGCAAATACAATAACCGAAATGATTATTTGTATGATTCTAATGCTTTTCGGCATAGGCTTTTATTCCTTTTTAGTTGGTACATTAAGTTCAGTTATAACCTCAATAGATGCTAAAGCTATAAAAGTCAATGCGAAACTTAGTCAAATAGACAAATTCGCTACAGATTGTATGTTACCTGAAAGTATCACTAGATCAATGAAAAGGTTTAGTAAAAACAATGGGGAAAATGAGATAATGGAAGATGAAAGGAGGATTGAATTGATATCACAAATGCCGAAAAATTTCAGATATGATATTACTATGGGAATGCATAATGAATTACCAAAGAAAATATTTTTTTTTCAAGAACAAGATGCTGCATTAATTATTGATATTATCCCAAGGATGAATATGATGATTTTAAGTAAAAATGAGTTTGTATATAAAAAAGGGGAACATCCAACTGGAGTGTATTTTATAGGTTTGGGACGGGTTAGTTTTTTATATAGCCAAAGCTTAATTTCATTTAAAACCATGATTACAGGGTCATATTTTGGGGAAATAGAACTTATTGAAAAAAAACCAAGGAAATTTTCAGCTGTTGCTGATTGTTGTTGTGAACTTTTGGTTATGAGTGAGAATTTGTTGCAGATTTTTTTTGAAAAATTCCCTGATTCGGCTGGGAAGTTTAGGAAACTGGCTAAGATAAAGTCGATGAGGAATAATGAAAACCTTCAAGAAATTATTGATGTGTTGGAAGTTGTGGAGATAAGAAAGGAAATTGAATTGGAAAAACTGTGTGGGAAAAAGAGGATAAAAAATAAAGGCGGGCTTAAGGCTAAAGTTGATAGGTTAAGGGATACTATTACACATAAGTTTGGAGAAAAAAGTAACTCTTTTAATATGGTTACGGCTCAGCATTTGACTCAGATTGAGGAGGAACTTAAAGCCCTTACTAAAACTATTAATGAATTAAGACGAATGAAATAAGACGAATGAAATAAGACTATTAAATAACTTGTATTTTGCTATTTGTAATTAGTTTAGTTCCTGTAATTTAAATATAAAGATTAACTAAGTTAAAATTTGGACAATATTTTGAACTTATTAAAAAGTTACAACAAGTGATCTGCGTATACTTGTATTACTTGCAGTTCCAGGGGTTTTTTTCTTACTAAAATACGTACTCGAAGACCTAACCCTAATAGTTTTTCTTGTCCTAATCGATTCAGACCTCTGCCTATAATCCAAAAAACTCGTCGAAGGGATTTTTTCCGTCCAAAAACTTTGTATTTTAACATAATCACACTTACAAAGCACAAACAAAATCGACTTCCTACTAACCACACAAGTAAAACTCCTAAGTTTATTTTCCTTTAAATCCTCAAGTCCAACAATATCTCCTGGTCCTTTCCTTCTAACATCCTTATCAATACATATTAACTCTCCATCAAATATAATAAAAATCTCAGAGGGTAAGTCATTCTTATTAAACAAAATCATCCCTTTCTCATAATTCTCTTCATAAATATGCTTACACAACTCAATCACACTTCCTTTAGGCCATTTTGAAAAATGTTTTTGAGCTTGAAGGAAATTCGATATTGCAGCTCTTCTTTCATCTCTATATTTACCTAAAATCCTATAATAGTCCTCTTTAGTAAAATAACCTAAAATTGTGCTTTGGGTTTCAGCTATTATACGAAACCCTCTTCCTGGATCTCCATTAAGAAGGTCTTCAGCAAAAATCATCCCTTGATTAAAAGTTTTTAATACTTGGTTTACTAGGTTTTTGTATACAACTTTTCCTTTGAGTACTATAAATACTTTATCTATAATTTCATAGTTATCATATATAGTTTCACCTGAGAAAAAACTTTTGGATTGTAAGCATTTACAACAGTTAATTAAGTCATTTGTGGTTAAATCTTTTTTTATGTCTTGGAAAAAAGATAAGGTCCTTAGGTAACTTTGGATTTTTTTTATGTGTAGAGCTGTTCTGGAGATTTGGGATTTTTTTAGTAAGTTTTGTAGGTGTGATAGTTCGAATTTTTCCATAGATTATTAGATAAGAGTATGGATAATGGGCTTTATATTTACTGAAATTAGGTTGGAGAAAAGGTCTGGATTATGTTATGGGGTTGAGATGGTTGTAAGGTTTTTTTGTAGAAAAATCATTTAGGTGTTAGGATTAGAGTATTATAAGAAATTATGATATAATTGGTGATTTGTTATATAAAACCCTAAATACCAAAAAATCAAACTATATTTTCATATAAACCTACTTATCTTCATATTTACAAAACCACATACAACACATCCCAAGCATTTTCCTTCCTAATCATTCTTCTCATAATCCACTTTCCCAAAACCTTTCATCATCTATTAAAACTTTGATAAATGGATATTTGGAGACACGACTTAAGCAAAGTGGCAATTGGGATTCCAATCCAAACAGCAGTGAAAATTAAACCTAACACCGGGTATTTCAGAGAAGATATCAAACTAGCTCCAAGCCGAGTAAGTCTTATCGATGTTAATAACCGTGTACAAAAAGACTACGAGTCTCAATTCATATTTGATTCAGCAAGTTCAGTATTTAAGATTTTTGAAGGAACATGTGCACCTTTTCTTCGTGCAGTACTTGAAGGTGTAAATATAGCAATTATTGGTTTCGGGACAACTGGTAGTGAAAAATCTTATTATATTGAAGGAGATGGTGCTGAACCAGGGATAATAAATTATTTTGTGAAATCAATTTATGAATCTTTAGATGAAAAAAAATATAGGCTTGGGGCAACTAGAAATACTGGAGGAAATTCACAGTCTTTTGATTATTCGGTTAAGATGAGGTATATTGAAATTGTTGATGAAGAAATTTTTGACCTTTTGGTACAGAGTAATTCGGAGGTCACTGGGGCACTACAAATTATTAATGATGAATGGGATGGGATTAATATTAGCAATTGTAGTTGGTTGTCATGCCCGAGCGCACATCATTTATTGGATATGTTTACATTGGCGAGGAGGAATAGGACTCAGGCTTCGAATGAGTTTGGATCACTTACTCCTAAGGCTACGTCTTTTTTAACCATTGAAGTACTCCAAGAAGCTGTTGATGCTTCTACTAGTGAAAAAAACATCGTGGTTTCTCGTATGCACTTCATAGATACACCTGGTATGGAAAAGCTCAATGAAGACCCAGAGATCCTGAGAATTCAAGAAGGAAATAGTTTAAACAGAGGTCTTCTAGCAATGGCTGAAATGATAAACAACCTAATAAGCAACTCAAAGGACTTTGTCAGGTATGAAGCATCAGTCATAACTCAATTATTAAAAGACATAATTGGTGGCAACTGTCTAGCCCTTGGACTTTTTTGTTTGCAAAACGGTGATTTAAAAGGTTCAGAACTAGTCTTAGAGTACATGAAAATGCTCCAAAGAATCTCAAATTTTCCTGTTGTTAATGATAGTCGACAAATTGGCCTTTTAAGAAAATTCCGATCTGAGCTAATTTATTTAACAGAACAACTAAGCTTATATGGTCCAGGCTCAGTAGAGGCTTATAGTTCACATATTTCTGAGCTCGAAAAGCAATTAATAGACAACAACTTGGAAAAACTAAAATTCATTGAGCAACGAAGCCAACTCACAGAGCGTATCCGCGACCTCAAGGATGCCTACAACAAGCTAGTAAACGAAAAAGTAGAGTTGGTTGAAAAACTCATAACCTCCGAAGAAGAAAACGTAGAAATCAGTAAAGCGCTCATAGAAATGCAAATCGAAAACAGTCAACTAATGCAAAAAAGGGAAATATCCGAAGTTGATATCAAAGATAAAGTCCTATACGCTGAATCCCAAGTCCTAGAAGCTAACATCGAAAAAGAGCGTGCACTAAAAGCAATAAACGAGCAACAAGTAAAAGATCGTCGAATTCTTGAAGGTAAACGTGAGCTTGAAATTGAATTCGTAGCATTAAAAACCAACTATTTATCTTTAACCAATGAGCTCAAAGCTGAAAAAGATAAAAACGAAAACTTAAGCTTAGAAATAATAAACCTTGTAAATACAACAAAAGCACTCTCAGGAGATACAGATGCCTTGGCTAAAATTCGAGGTACTCTAAAATCTGATAACGAAAAGCTTGGAACAGAAAATCGTAGTTTAAAAGATCGATGTACAAATTTAGAAAAAGAGCTTTTTATAGCTAAAACCGAGATAGAAAAGCTTAAATCAGAAGTGGTCAGACACGATTTAAATGTTCAAATGATGGGTACAGATGTTCAAGCAAAAAAAGTTGAATTAGAAAAGGAGTATTTAGAAAAAGGACATAGACTTGATAATGAAGCTTATAAAAAAGTTGAAACTGCTGAAGAAAAAGCACAAAGACTTGCTAGAGAAAATCAATATGCCCATGCTGATACTGTTGCTGTAACAAGACAGTTAAAAATCGCACAGAGAAAAGTAGCTCAATTAGAAGAACTTTTATCTGAAACACAATATAAAGAAAAGCAAGTATTAGATGAAAATAGGAAATTAATTGGTCAGATTGATGAGTTAAGAAGTTATTATAGATCAAAACTAACACTTGTTATGAATCAAATAGGTGATGATAGGCTGAAAAATGCTAGAGAAGAAATGCTACAAACTTATAAAGCGAAAGAAGCTGAATTGCAACATAAACTTGAAGGGGAAATTAATAAAAATACGCAGAATTCAAAAATTATTAGAGGACTTAGAGTGTATTCAAGGAATCTAAAAAATCTAGCTGAAGATTGGGCACCATTAGGACAACCAACACCTGAAATCCTTATATCCCCACCACCTATTTTGTTAGAGGAAGAAGAAAAAACTTTAGCTCAAAGAGGACAATATTATGAGCTTGAAAGGCTTAAAAATAGAAATTCTGATTTAGAAAGGGAGGTTAAGTCATTACAAGGACAACTTGTCACATTAACTGAAAGTTATTTGAAGTCCCCAAAAGACCCGAAACAACAGATTTTATCTGAAATCGAGTTCTTGAAAGGAACTTCAAGGCCTGGAAGTAGTGATGTGGAAATATTAAGAAAAGAAAGGAATCAATTAAGAGAAGAAAATAGAAAATTACATCAGGATATTAGAGAATATAAAGTTAGAGGAGGGTATAATGATAATGGATTAGTAGGAGAAGTAGAAAGACTGAAAAAAAGACTAGCAGAAACAGAAAGTGGATATAATAATTATACAGCAAATAGCAATGCTAATAATAACCCTAGAGGTTTACAACAGAAAATCGGGTACTTAGAAGAAGTACTTAAGAATCTTGAGAAAGAAAGAAGTGAACTTAGTGTTAGGGCGACTATGGCTGAAGAACAGCTTAAAAGTATGCAAGAACATATGAACACTACTATACAAAACTATCAAAAACGGCTCAATGAATTCAAGAAAATCATCCAACAACTAAAAGGGGGACGAAATATGCCAGAAATCGATGCAAAAATGAATGATAATTATAGAACTTCATATTAAATAACAATCTCTTGTAAGAAAAACCTATCATTTTTTTTTACATAAAAAAATTCTATTAAATACTAATCAAATGCATTCGAAACCCCAACTCTTTGTTTATAAACCTTCTGAGAATGCCTACAATACTTAATCAACTCTCCTTGACTATTATAAAAATACACACTATCCGCTGTATAATAAGGACTACACAAACTACCTATTCCAATTTTTTCCTCACAGTTTTCTACAATCATTTTACCCATTACAATATTCATTTTAAAAACCTTAACATTACTTCTAACTCTTCTATTCAACCCACCTAAAATCAAAACATTTTCATCATCTAATACTAAACATCCCATTCCATATAAATGACAAGGCATTTTTATATCATGTAGTTTCCATTTTATCCCATCAAAAATCTCAATATTATCTAAATCTTCTTCACCATTATCTCCACCAAATACATATATTAATCCACAAAACTCAATTGCTGAAGGATAACTTCTGTTACATCTCATTGATGGTAGGATTTCCCATTCATATATGTTACAATTAAAACTTTCACAATTACTTATTGGTCTTATTGAATTACGTCCTCCAATTAGATGGATTTTGTTGTTGATGTATAATGAGGTATGGGTATAGTGGGCTTGAGGCATTTGAAGATCTATCCAGTTAGCTTCAGATGTGAAGAAAAAAACTTTAGCTTTTTGAAGAGAGTTTTTACCCCCACTGAGGAAAATACCGTTTGGGATAAGGCATAGTGAAACTCCTTCACTAACTTTATCTTTAATATAAACTGATGAACTTTCACATGTAGCTATATTATATGTCAAAAGCTGAGCTTTATTAGAACTTATCCCATGCACCCTAGGGACTTGTGAAGGTGGAGTCATAATCAAAGTTTCATAACTACAATCATTAACTAAAAATGGTTCAATTGACTGTATCAAGCTAACAGTCTTAGGATTATATTCTAATTGTTTCAAAGCACTAAGTATTTCTTCACAACTATAAACTTCATTAACTTGTGCATAATGACTTAGTTGTATACCTAAAAGCTTTAAATCCTCAGAAAATAAAGGACTTCCAATAGGTCCACATGGACTATAGCATTCATATAACAATCTTCTTCCAAGACTTTGCTTAATATTAACATATTTTATTTTCCCAAGGACATCATTATTCTCAATACGGGCAAGGGTCAATCCTTTTCCAATATTTTTTTGTGTTGTAAAAGACAAAGATAGTTCTTCAAGTTCAAAAAGTGCAAAAGTTGATTGAAAACTAAAAAAAACAACATTTCCTGCTATGACAAAAAAGTTTTGGGGGTTGATTTTAATAGGTGCAGGACAGTCTTCGAAGTAAATTGTTGCATTTGTAGCTGATTCTATAGAAGGAAGGACTTTAGTTGTTGTAAGCCCTAAACGAAGGTTGACTAAAATCCCTAATCCTGAAAACTTTTTATCATAAAATATCGAAAATACAGCTTTAAGGGATTTCCAAAGGTTGGTTATGTCTATGATTTCTTCAGAAAATATAGGGTTATTGTCTTCTTGATATGAATTTTGTATTTCTATTGATAGATGAAGGCAGTCAGGATTGTAAAATAAGGCTTCTTTTAAAGAATCTGTTGTTGTTAAGGATATTTGATCACAATCTGAGTCTGTGTAGAAAATATTTAAACTTGAAGGGTGAATTGGTTCTGGAAGAGTTCGGAGGACTAGATCGTAGAGTTCGTCTATTGATGCTGGGATTTTGCCTAGGCTATAGACTTGACTTCGGTAATGGAATTTAATTCTCATTTTTAAACTGGGGCCCTTTTGGAGATTTAATGAGAAATTGTATAAGAGTTGAGTTGTTTTGGTAGTTTATAAGGCTTTTGTGGGTTTGGATTTTTTGATTATGGATTTTTGTTGTTATTTTATAATTTAATAAGATTTTTTAGTTGGGTAATGGATTTTGGATTAAGTAGTTAGATTAAAAAAAAAAATTTTTTGAGAGATATTTTTATGGTATTAATAAAAGTGATTGGAAATAGTTGATGTATGAATAGGTATATTTGAAGCATGATTGAAAATATATAGCAATGATATGAGCTACCTTTATTTGTTTGATACAATATTTTAATACATATAGCAGATAATAAATAATATTGATTCTATTATATAAACATAAAACCAAAAATTTCATTATCACCAACAACATTCACAAAAATATTTACCTTAACTTTCTCAATACCCAACCTAAAACAATTCCACCCATCACACCTAAACTCTATTTCCCATCTTTTCTCTTATCTTCAAAAATCTTAATATAAATCCATAACACAAATGAGCAAGCCACCTCCTTTCGAATATTTCTTTGAAAACCCTATGAACACCTACAAATCCTCTCAAAGCATCTACAACTCAGCAAATTTCTTAAGTTTCCATCCTGAAACCCAAAGTAAATCCCCAATATATAACATCCAAAACCCTCAACTTTATTCATCACAAACTATTCCTTTTCAAAACACTAGTATCGGGTCAAATTTCCGAAGTAAATCCCCAGCATATTCATCAACAACTTTAATTAACCCTTCAAAACAAAATGAATCTTTTGCATATACAATAAAAGACCCTAAATTTATATCAACAGGACAAGTATCTTATGATCAATTCATAAATCATGATAAGACTTTATTGAATACTTTATCATCAAAAACTCAAACACAAAAACTTACAAAACAAGCTCAGTTGTTGGAATTAAAGCAAAAAGCTAAGGAAAAAGAAATTTTGATGGAAAAAAGGAAAAAGTCTGCAATAAAAATACAAAAAATAATACGAGGATGGATACAGAGGAAGAAATTTGTCCCTTTGTGGGAAAGACATTTAAGGAAAATGGTCCTTGTGAGGCTTAGAGAGATTGCTAAGAGGATTAAAATACTTTTTGCCCCTTATAAAATATTGAGAGCTTTGAGGACATGGGTGGTATTTAGGCAGAAGGAGAAACAACAGATAATGGAAATGTTTAAGGAATACTCAGCTGTTTATATACAGAAAGTATGGAGAGGGTTTAAGGTTAAAAAAGCTTATGAGGTTGTGGTAAGTGAGAGGAGTAGAGCAAAGTGCTATATACTAGCACTTGTAAAAGGATGGAAGGTCAGGAAAATAATGAAAAACCGGAACATCCAATACTTAATCACAGGGATCACAGACTTAACCTCATTAAAAACCGAGCTTCTGGACTCAGAACAAAACCTATCTCTCATCACCCAAATCTCATCACAAATCCCAATAATAAAATCTAAATTCATACGAGAAATCCAAAAGCTTTACCGTACTTCAAGTTATCTAAACCCTCAAGGTCCAATTCAAAAAACCACAATATTAGAATCTTTTATATCAACTCATGAGAAAAAAGAAAAACATCTATCAAGCATTAACCAAGAGCCACAAAACCTTCCTATAACAGAAAAGCCAAGCCCAATAAAATCCAGAGAAGATGAACCAGTAAAAACTGCAGAAATTCCTGAAGAACCTGAATTTATTGAAGTAGACAAATCTAAAAAAACTTTTAAAAATTTTCTCCGAAGAGGACAAAACGCTAAATACAACCCCAAAACTCCAAATACTAAAGTAAAAAATAATAACCTTAATGAAGAACCTGATGATTTAAAATATGAAACTGAAGAAACTTATGAAATCAAACCAAGCCCAATAAAATCCAGAGAAGATGAACCAGTAAAAACTGCAGAAATTCCTGAAGAACCTGAATTTATTGAAGTAGACAAACCTAAAAAAACTTTTAAAAATTTTCTCCGAAGAGGACAAAATGCTAAATACAACCCCAAAACTCCAAATACTAAAGTAAAAAATAATAATTTCAATGAAGAACTTGATGATTTTAAATATGAAACTGAAGAAACTTATGAAATCAAACCTATAAAAGATTATAACAAAGACAACAAACCAATTAAACCTTTTAAAGAACCAGTTTTTGATAGTTTTGAAGATGTAGTGAAAAATGAAAACACGCAAACTAAGCCTTTAGATATGCAGTTTGAAGGAAGAAAACCAAGACATAGTTTTTTAAAAAGGAAATCACAAACATATAAACCTACAAAAGTTGAATGGAAAGCTAAAAGACGAATTGATTGCTGGGGTGAAACTGTTGCTGTTGAACCAAAAGCTAAGAAATCTCAGAAAAGTTCTGATGTTTTTTCTGTTATTAGTTTAACAAGGGTTCAAGAACTTGAGTTTATATTTGATGGATTAATGAGAGCACATAGTAATATTAGCTCACATTTTGGTACGGCTGATAGGATTAGGACTGAATCGATGATTCCTCAGATTATTCCTGAGTCGGTGTTTATTGTTGAATTTAATGATGACGCTCTTCAAGAAATGTTTGAAGCTCTACAATCGCATTATTTATGCTTGTGTAATGAAGATGAGCCATGATTGTTTTTTATGTGAGATATTTTTATAGATAGTTTAATTAGATTGAAAGTATTTTTGATTTTTATAGGAGTTTTTTTTGTGAATTTTTAAATGGATTGGAATATGGGATTTTTTTTTGGAAAATATGATGAGTTAAGATCAAAGGGATAAATTGTAGTTTTGATAATTTGGTTTGTATTTTTATAATTGATTTTTTATAAGAAGATGGAAATTGTTAAATTTTTATGTTGTATTAACTTATCGCATATGATTTTTAAGTGTTTAGTCAAAGGAATAATGGGAAAAAATAATAGGATGCAAATAATGAACAGAAAATGTGAGAAGCTTTATTGAAAGAAGGTGTGCAAAATGTAATGAAGTGCTTAGCCCAGTTGTGAGGAAGTATGCTAAGAAAGACTGATTCATGTGAGTTGCTTCAACACAAAGACAAAGATTCTATCTTAAAAGAAGAATAATTTATACCAATCTTAACCCTTGCAAACCCAAACTCTGCAATAAACCCAAAATCCACTTCCATCCAAAAAAAAAATTCTTTCAATAATTAAGTAATTACTATTCTCTAATTCAAAAGCCACATAATCGACATCACTACACCAATCATCATCGAGGCATCCGTATCACCCAAATTCACAGCAAAACAAGAACTAATTGCTTGTACATAAAACATCAAAACAGGTTCATCATATTCTCCTTCTTTCATCTTATACAAAGCTCCTATTCCATTATCCGTAACATAAACATGTTCATTCCCATAACAAAGTCCTCTTGGGGCAATGAAAAACCCAGTAGAGAAATTCTCAGTAACTTTTTCATCTAAATGATAAGCAGATATATCCCCAGTATCTAAAGAGTAATAAACCCATCTATCAGCTAAAGCTAAACCCCAAGCAGGATTACTTCCTGATACTAATATTTGTATTTCTTCTTCATTTGTTGATTCAATTTCACATTCAGCTCTATTCAAAGTCCCTGCAACTAACCCATCTCCATTATTAACAAAGTAAATCTCATCACTTTCTAATAACTCAATCCCTAATGGAATATCAATTTCATCAGTGTTAGTATCAGCAGTATATAAAATGGTATATACATTAGAATACCCATAGTACAAATCTGAATAATAAAACTTGTGTATAGAATTTGTCTCAGCATCAGTTATATATAAATTCCCATAAGCATCAACTTTACAATCACTTGGTGTTCCAGTATAAATTTCAACAACAACTGTATTTTCAAGTTCAAATGTATCATCATCATCCCAATTGATTTGATATTGATATACTTTTCCATCATCTAAACCACCTTGATCTGCAACATATAAAAAGTTATGATTTACGTCAAAACATAAACCTGTAGGTTCTTGAAGGCCAATAAGTAAAGTTGTATAACTATCATCTTCTTCTGATAAAACATATACTTTACCAGTACCATCTTCATCTTGGATATATGTTGTGACTAGGATGAAATTTACTTCACCTACTGAATATTCTGTTCCGGCAATATCTTCACTATCATCAGTTGGTTCTTCATCTTCATCTCTTTGTAATTCGGCATCTGCATCACTTGTTTGAAGGAAAGTTAAAGTATTTACTGGTGGTTCGACTACTACAAAAATTAAAGGCTCACCAGTAGCTGAGGCTATAAAATCAAAAGGTTCGGCGGTAGAAACTACTGGGGTTTCTTCTTTAAAGCTTGTAGATGAGGTTATAAGGTCAATATAAGCATCACTAGATAAAGATGCTGATTCAGTTACTTCTGCACTTTGGCTCTCAGTCGCCCCTGTTTCTGGATCAGTGAATAATATTTCTCCATCATCAAGTTCACTTAGATTTTCTTCAATAGCTTCGATTTCACCTTCAACATCTGTCTTTGTATATTCTTTATAATCCACAACTACAGTATCACTATCACCCATTGCTTCATATAAATCCTCCCATGCTTCAAGTAATTCTTCAAGCTCCTCTTCTGTTGAATATTCATTATTAGATTGAATCAAATAAGTAACCACATCAGCTAAAGCATCTAAAGATTCTTGATAAGCTAAAATCACAGCTTCATTTTCTGATTCTTCAGAAAGAGTGACTAATTCATCATAAGTATATTCTTCCCCTAATATCACAACAACATCTTCTTCTTCAATAAGTTCAATTAAAGCTTCAACAGCATCAGATAAAGCATAAAGGTCATTAGAAGTAAAATCCCCAAGAGTCATAATAGCTTCGATTTCAGTTACAACTTTTTCTACTTCAATTAAATTCTCATATTCAGTCTCAGACATATAAGATACTTCACCATCTACAACAACTTGTACAACATCTTCATCTTGTAAATAATCAAGGGTTTCTTCAATAGCTACAATAAAATCATCTGCAGAGTCATCATTATATTCCCAACCATCTACTATAACAGTTTCTCCTTCATCTAAAGCTTCTTCTAATTCAACCCAAAGTTCTAATTCTCCTTCAAGTTGTTCAGCTGTTATATAAACAGTTCCATCATCAGCAACATATTGATCAACATATTCTTCAATCTCTAAAGCTATAGCATTAAGTTCTTCTTGACTAGCAAGTTCATCAGCTAAGTCTTGTAAATCTTCAATAACAGTATCAATATCATCTACAGTTACTTCATCATCTGAAACTACAACTGTACTTTCATCTGAGTCTTCCATTTCTTCAACTAAATCTTCATATTCACTTATAAGTACTTCAACTTCATCAGATGTAGTTAAATCTTCTACAGCAAGTTCAACTTCGGTTATTGCATTATCAAGTTCTTCTTGTATAATCATAGCTTCAGCAGAAATTGTAGTTTCTGATATTTCTTCATCAATATCAGCTTCAGTGTATTCTTCATCAAAAATAACAACAACATCATCTTCATCCATAATCTCAAGTAAATCCTCAAGAGCTTGAATATAAGCTAAAAGTTGATCTGATGTACTTGCATCACCTAAAGCTTCTTCAGCTTCTTCAGCAGCTTGCTCAAGTTCTTCTTCCTCAGCAAGAATTTCAGCATCAGTATAAAGGCTATCTATATAAGCTTCTAATGATTCATAATCATATTCAACACCATCAACTTCGACAATATAATCATCAGGCATTATTTCTAAAACATCTTCTAATTCTTCAGCGAGATCAAAAAGATCAGCTGATGTTGGAACTTCGCCTTCATTTAACACATCTTCAGCTTCAGCTATTTCTTCATCTAATATTTCCTGATCCTCAAGTTCCTCTTCTAAAATTTCAAGTTCTTCAATATACTCTTCAAGATCATCTTGATCTTCTATAACCTCATCATCAATTTCAATAGTTTCAGTAACAGTTATATCATCTAATTCATCTATAAGGTCTTCAAGATCTTCTGATGTAGGATCTTCATCATCACTAAGTACATTTTCAGCTTCTTCAATCTCTAAGTTTTCTTCAGCACTTTCTTCAACAGCTTCAGCTTCAGCTAATAAATCATCAGCATTTAGTTCTTCACCACCAATTTCAACTTCATCTTCTGGTTCGATTTCTTCAGCAAGAACTTCAAGGTTTTCAGCTAATTCAGCTTCTTCTTCTACAGTTAAATTATCATCTTCAAGTGCTTCATTGATTTCTTCAACTAATTCTTCCTCTAAAACTTCTTCAGTTTCTGCTATAAGTGCTTCTAATTCAACAGCAGCTTCAGCTTCAACTAAAGTTTGATCAATAAGCTCATCAACTTCTTCTTTTGTATAAACAACATCGAAAATCACAGCATAATCATCATCATCCATAAGAGCATATACTTCTTCTAAAGCTTCAGCATAATCATAAAGTTGATCAGAAGTTAAAACTACATAACCATCAACAATAGCTTCAGCTTCTTCAACAGCTTCTTCAATACTCTCTTGATCATCAATATCTTCATCAATACTTTCAGCAAGTTCTTCAAGTTCACTTTCATCATAATCTTCATCATTTATAACAACAACAGAACCATCATCTAAAGTTTCAATAAGTTCTTCAACTGCTTCTAAATCTTCTTCTAAATCTTCTGAAGTAGTTCCATCTTCATTAATCTCATCCTCAGCAACTAAAGCAGCTTCTTCTTCATCAATATTTAATTGTTCTTCTAAATCATCTTCAATACTTGCTAAATCATCAGTTGTAAGTTCATCTTCATCTTCACCTATAGTCTCCTCAGTTTCAAGTACAAGTAAAAGTTCTTCAATATCATCAGTTAATTCAACTGTTTCTTCTTCAGTAAGTTCATCGTTTTCAAGTGCTTCAAGGCCATCTAATACTTCTAATTCAAGATCTTCTTCAGCATTTTCAAGTTCAGCTTGTGCTAAAGCTTCTTGTTCCTCAGCATCAATAGAATCTTCATATGCTTCTTCAATAAGCCCTTCAACTTCTTCATAATTATATTGTATATCAAAAATTACAGCAACATCATCAGTTTCCATAAGAGCTAAAACATCTTCTAAAGCTTCAGCATAATCATTAAGCTGTTCTGATGTAGAATCATCCATATTTCCATCATCTAAAATGTTTTCGGCTATATCAACAGCTTCTTCAATAGCTTCTTGTTCTGCAGCTTCAAGTTCGATACTTTCAATATATCCAGATAATGATTCTGTATCATAATCAATGCCAAGTATAGTGACAGTTGTTGTACCAGTTGATTCCATAAGTTCAAGGACTGATTGTAAAGCTTGAGCATTCTCATAAAGGTCTTCTGAGGTTATTAAAGCAGTGTCCGTCAATTCAGTTTCTGCATCTTCAATGGCAACGTCAAGGTCAGAAGTGCTATCAACAGACTCTGTTTCCTCATCAGATGTGTCTTCGGTCTCGGTTATCTCATCAACGGTATCTTGACTGTAGATGCTGCCAAGCAGCAGGAGCATTACAAACAGATGCTTGCTTACCATAAATTATATCCGTTTTTCCGATTTACAACCAGAAAACTTTTAGGGACTTTTACAAGTTTCAGGCTACTTTTTGAGTTTGGATAAAGGATTCTATAAGGTTTTAGTCTATAAAACTCCTGTGATAGGAGAGTTTTTAAAGAAATTTCCCTTCTTAGAGAATTAGTGGATAAAAAAGGTTAGATTAAGAAGAAGGTATGTTGTTGAAATAGGAATGATTAGAGATAGGCGATTGTGAATAATGAAAGGAGATGATGAGATTTTATGATTGGAAACTTTGTGGTTTTGAATACGGGTAGAGATTTTAACTTTTTAAAGTCGGCAAGCAATTTAGAATTCAGTGATGGGGATATGAAAGAAATAGACTGCGTGGTGATTTTATTGGGTTAATACTCTTGTCATGAATAAATCAAATTTCTGTTTGGCTTTGTTAGGAATTCTAAATAGGGTTGTATAAGTCAAAGTGCTAGGATATTGACGAAGAAGTAGGATTTTATATTGAAATTTTGGTTAAGTTTTTAAGCATGGCAGTTTGGGAAATTATTTTGTGGTGAAATCTATGTTTTATGGAAGGATGGGTTGTATGGAATTGCAAAAAAAAACATTTTTTTGGGACTTTTAAGTTTCTAGGGTTTTTAGGATTTGCTGGGTGATTACTATTGATTAAATTAAGCATTTTTTTGTTGTTGTAAATGATACAGATTAGTTTGTTGTGATAGAATGCTCACTAGTTATTATTTACATATATGATTAGGGATTTTTGTATTTTTGTATGCATAAAAAATTTAAACTGCCAAAGTAGCCATTACAATAAGGAGTTAGGAAGTTTTATTGAATAACTATAATATAACCTAAATACAATTCCTATAAAAATATTTCCTGTATCCATACTTAAATCTAATACATTCAAAATATACATTTCAACATAAAACCTTAACTAATTTTACCTCCACTTTAAACTAATTCTTACAATCATATAAATTAGCACTATTTAAACCTTTTAAGTCAAATAATAGCATCTTTCTCAATACAACACTTAAAGTCAACAAATCATCATAATCATATCCAACAAAACCTTTAAATTTCTCATTTTAAATTCATCAATCATAATCTTCTCATTTCTTTCGCATCTTCTTATTCACAATAAAAATCACAATTATCATCATCATTAAAAAAAATCTCTAACTAGCCTTCTAAAATCTTCCTCCTATACAATAATTTCTAACACTCAGCTTATCTTTTACATTTTAAAACACCAAACTTCATATATCCCTAAAACTAACCCAATAGCCCTTATAATCATAAATCTAAAAAAGGTTAGTTTTCTTCATGATTCTCAAGAACTCTTCTTGACTTATCTCCCCATCTCCATCCCTATCCGCTTCTTCAATCATCTCCATTAGTTCTTCATCAGTCATAGTCTCCCCTAATTCCCTAGCAACTCTTTTCAAATTTTTAAAAGAAATCTTCCCTGTATTATCATCATCAAATAATTTAAATGCTTTAAGGATCTCTTCACGAGGATCTCTTTCAGCCATTTTAGCCGCCATCATTTCTTCAAACTCCCCATATTCTATAGTTCCAGAGCCGTCTTTATCCATTTCATTAATCATTCTTTTAACTTCTTCTTTACGAGGTTCAAATCCAAGAGCTCTCATGGCAACTTTTAATTCTTTAGAATCAATACTTCCTGATCCATCTGTATCAAAAAGGTCAAAAGCTTCTTTGATTTCTTGTCTTTGCTCTTCTGTAAGTTCAGTACGACCTTTTCTTTGAGTTTTTGTTGGAGGTCTTCTTATTGATGAGGACATTTAATTATTATATTTAGAGATTTGTTTAGTTGGGTGGTTTATATAAATTTATATTCTTTTTGTATGAGTTGTTCAGATAAAATGTATGAATAGTTGTCTTAGTTTAAGGAGGGGGATTTTATGGAATTGCTATGGGTGAAGCATTTTATTAGACTATTGAGGTAAGGATTTTGGATAAAATAGTTGCTTGATTGGAGATTTAGATTAGAGTTAATGTATGTTAAATGGATTAGTGTTGATTATATTGCTTTTAAGAGGAACTTTGATTCTTATGATATGTTCTCCTAAACTGTTAAGAACTGGGTGTATGAACAAAGACATTTTTAATAGCTTAGTAGTATGAAATAGCAAAGTGGATTATAGTTTTTGTGATTTATAATTTTGTATTTAAAGGAGTTAGGGTAAAGATTGTGAGGAATTTGTAATTGGTAAGTAGATTATTAGTAATAAAAATAGATATTATTTTAGGATGTGAATAATTGTCTTTTTGACTATATTTCAAAAATTAACACCCTAACACCCTGCAATACAACAACCCATTAGCATTTTTATATTCTCGTATAATGTTTATATATTAAATTTATAATGAAAACTTTAATCACAAATGTCAATTATCTAGCTTCGATATAAATATTTTGTATTCACAAATTCAATTTCTTCATTATTATAGCTTAAAAATAATACTGTGTCTTAGGTGTATAAATAATATTATTATTATCATCCTGTAGGAATTTTATCTTTATCTAATATGGGGTGATTTTTTACAATAAATAAGTAGGCTGTAATATTTTTCTTTTTAGAAACTTCAGCTTTTTATCCCCAATATCAATATTAAAATCCATTATATTTGCAAATTCATTAGATTTTAAACCTTAATTTTTAGATTTAGGCTTTACTGTTATTATTTTTTTTTTCAATTAGATATAAGTGAAGATCTTAAATCAAGAAATCTGGAGGTAAAATTTTCAATTTTTACCTTTTTTGGATTTACTAGAACAATTTAGAAGAACTTATTAAAGACAACTATTAATAATCTATTAGCTTCTCAATAATTCTTATATATTCTCTGAATTTTTATATTATTAAATACAAAGAGTTTATATAACTCATCTATTCAATTACTATTAAAATTTTCCTTATTGCATAAATAGATAAGAATATCAAGAAAAAATGAAAATAATTAGGGTGCTTATTGTGTTTAAAGATTGCATGAAGAGTAAAAATGTGCTTATATTTTTTTAGTATCCAAAGAAAGTCATGATCAGGTTGTATGAAAATAATGGAATTTATTAGGATAGAATGATTATTTATAATGAAAATTATGTGAAAATATAAAAAATTATTTTGATAGAAAATGTTCTTTATATATTGATTCAAAGTAAAAAATCATGAAAAATTTAAGTACTACTTNGCTTATATTTTTTTAGTATCCAAAGAAAGTCATGATCAGGTTGTATGAAAATAATGGAATTTATTAGGATAGAAAATGTTCTTTATATATTGATTCAAAGTAAAAAATCATGAAAAATTTAAGTACTACTTTATATATATTTATCGCTGAAAAAAAAAACTTTGATTAAAAATAAATCAAAATATAAGCCTTAATCTACTTTTTATGCTTATTCACATTTAGGTCATATAAAAATCCAATTGCTATAATTTTATTAGATAATCAAAACTTCTTATATAAATTAATCAAAATATTAAGCAAGAGTTTGTACAAGAACAATTTTGATTCTTTTTCTCGAAATTTCTGTCAATTGTCAAAGTTCTTTGTTCGATTTTCTTAATAGAATCAATGAGCGTTTTATTTTTTCCCTCTTTTTTCCTTAACTTTTCTAAGTTAGTGTCAAGCTTAGAATTTATATCTTGGATTTTTTGTTTTAAAGAATCTAATACATCAAATAAATACTCTTTATCAATAACTAAAGCATGGAATTTATCTTCTAAAATGCCTTGGGTTGCAAAAAAATCATCATCTAAATAAAGACTTAATCCTCTTGTTGAGCATTTACTTAATGTAAATCTGATTTTTTTCATCGCTGGCGATCCACAACTTCCTGTACTTTCCATTTCTATAGAATCAGTAAGTTTGTTTTGTGAGTATAGTTCTTTTAATTCTGATTTCATATTTTTATTAATAAAAAATTGGTAAATCTACTCTTTTTAAATATTAGTTTAGAATTACGATTAATCAAACTATATTAGTGTTTTAAAGAATAAGGACTTAGTGTAATAATTTTTACTTTTAAAAAATTTATATGCTTAGAATTACATTAAAGATTTGGGAAAATGCATTTTTTTTTGAAACAGATGTTTTATATGACTATTTTTAAAATCTATATTTAATTGAATAAAGGTATGATTTAGAATGTAAATTTTTGAAATTGAGTTTTATTTACATAAGATATATTAGTTTGCCAGTTTAGGTATTACAATAGGTTAAAATAGATAATTTGATACTTAATTTATTAGAGATATTCAAAATATGATTATTTTTGCTAGAAATATATTTGTTGGTAAGATTTTATGATTAGAAGCTTTTACTCATGTTTTACATTTAGTTTCTTTTTTTTAGATTTGTAGTTTTTATATTTCTTTATAGTAGATTTCTGATATACTCGATATCCAATAATTCAAAGAGTTATTTTGCTTTTAGCATTTTATGATAATAAATTTTTGTTTAGGTTGTAGAAAGTTGTAAGGTCGAATATTTTCCCAGCACTTTTAAGCAGGTATTAAATTTTTTGTGGTAATACCTAAAAATTTATCTTTATGTATAACTTTATAAGAAAAAATCTTTATTAGCATCTAGGATTTTATTAAAATCTCGTAATCAAGGTGACTGGATTTTTGGGTAATTATATTAGTAGTATTTTGTTTACTTATTTATAAAAGATAAACACAGGTTGGATCGTTGCTTTTTAGTTTTAATTGTGGAAAAATTTATATTTATATAAAATGTAAGAAAATTATCAAAGCATCTAGATAGAAGCTTAGTATAGGATAAACTTTATAATTTAATTCTAAGATTTTTTAGTGGAATTATCAACCTTGAAATATAGATTAAGATAAAATAATAGGGTTTATTTGATGATCCTCAGCATGTAATTTATTTAAATTTAGGATTTATTGTTTTAAAAAAGGTTTATAAAAATGAGATTTTAATAATAAGATTAAAGGTTTATAAAGGCTTATGAATTTAAATATAATTTAAAAATAAGAAAATGAGTTTAATATGGATCCATATATAATTGTAAAAATCTATAATAAAAATCAATTAGAGTTAAGTTTTTATATGATAGGGATTCAGGATAGCTTAAAAGTTTTAAAATATTAAGCGATTATAGGTGTTTTTAGTATTACTGAATTGCCTATACAGTAAAATTATTATTTGATATATCTATCTAATAGTTTTCTAGTATAAAAAACCTTATTAAAAAACTATAATAAAATCTTATATACACCCTATCAATAATCTATATATAAACACAACAACAACAACAAAAAATCATAACAAAAACTATTAAATCTGCATATTGATCTATTCATTTTCATACAAATTCTGATCCAATAATCTATTAAAATACGAAACCTGAAACTCTGCTTCAGCCAATTCATTTCTAGCTTTTTCTAACTCTGAGTTAACTTCAAATTCAAAAATATCAGTCCTCTCCAAATCTAACCTCACCTTATTTCTACAATCATCAAGCGATCTAAATTTATAAAAAACTTCTTTTTCAAAACTTTTATTACAATCATAAATTTCTTTATTAGCCCTTTCTTGTCCTTTAACCTCACTCCTCATTTTAAAAACCTCATTTCCTTCCATCTCTAAAGCTTTTTCCAAACATTCAACACAATTTTTCTTATTTTCAAACTCCAATAGTCGATCCCCAACCTCATTATCAAGTTCTTCTTTCTTTTTTTTTAAAATTATATTATTTTCTCTTAAAGGTTTATGAGCCAAAAGTAAAATATCATAAGAATCATTAATTTTATTCAGTTTCTCAGTCATTTCTATGATTTTTTCCCTATGTTTTTTCTTTTTTTCATCATTTTCTCTATGCAAAATATTTATTTTATGGGATGTTTCATTGATAAGATTTTGAGAGTTTTTGATACTGGCTTCAAGTTCTTTTGTGATTAAGTTTTGATATAAAAAAAAGTTGTCTTGAGCTTTTTTTTGGTTTGAAATCCTTGACTCAAAGTGTTTTTTTAAGTCTCTTTCATGTTTTTCTTGAGAGAATTTGCTTAGTTTATTGAGTCTGCGTTGAGTATTAACTCGTTCTTGGAGTAGGTTTATATATTCTTCACGTGCTTTTAAGGTTTTTTCAGTTAGGAAATGATTTTTTTGTGTTGCCAGGTCTATTTCTGTATTTTTTTCTTCTAGTTTATAGAGTATTGTATCAAAAAGATTAGGTATTTGCTCGATTTTTGTGTACATTTGATTGAGCTTTTTAGATTTTTCGTTCTCTTCTTCGAGTCTGTACATGTCACAAGCCTCTTGGTATTTGTTTGCAAGTTCAGCTTTACGTTGTGCGACTGCTTTTTCTATGCTGGTTTTGAACTTCAGAGCATTTTCTTCTAGCAAACTCTCAGTTTCTTTATTAAAAGCAACGATTTTGTTAGATATTTTTTTTGATAAAACGTTTTCCTCATGCTTTTCTTGTGAGGTCTCATGGCTTAATATAACAATCGAAGTCCTTTCATCGTTACCCAAAGATGTCCTTTTGATTTCTTTAACTGGATATTCTTTTTGTGTATTTGGAGGTTCATGAGAGTGTCTATATTTCAGTAAAGTCTTCGATGCATTTTTCACACTTTTAATATTATCATACGATCTATCTTCCTTTTTAGGCTGCAAATCATAAGACTCAGCAATTGCAGCTTTATAATCCACTGCAAAAATCTCTATATTTTCATTTTGTAGCTTTAAATTCAAATAGTCATTAGACTCAATATCTGAATCACTACCCACACTATCCCATTCAGGAATATCAGACATATTCAAATCTAGTCCTGGTAAAAAAATATTTGCCATTATATTTAGTTTTTATATATAAACTATACTTATCTTTCATAAAAACATCAAAATAACATGAAGGTAAAAGCGATAAGTTTTATTATTACTTAAAAAACTTCTACTTCTAATCATAAAAAATATTTCCTCTTTCCACTAATTCATTAAGTAATAAACAATACTAATTCCAAATAAAAATATCAACTGCCCATAGCGAAAAAAAATATTTCGTAAGGTAGAAAATGGTGTTATAAAAAATGAAAAGTTTTTAAAATGGTGAAATTTTTATAAAGAGGATTCTTTTAATATAATTATTATATAAGAATATGCTATTAAGGGATGATATTTATGCTATAGAAAAAAAGAGAAAGGAGGTTATGAAAGCAGCATTTGAGCTTATGGTGATTGGTATCGTTATATTGATTTTTGTTATAATTTTTGATGAAGCTATGAAGATTTTTTTTATTATTTTCTCATGCTTTTATATGATTACTGGGGGTGTTGGGATACTTAGTGTTTATAGAAAAAATGTTATGGGTCTTAGGATTGTTCATAGATTGATATATTTGTTGATTCTGTTGAATTTTGTTGCTGGGTTTTATCTTGGATTTTCAGCTATTGAGATGAGATTGTACCCTAGGACTATTGAAGATAAAGAAAAAGTCCTTAAAGGTAGAAAAAACTTCTTTTATTTCATGTTTTTGATACTGAGTAGCATTTTAGTTTTCAGCGGGATTTACTTTTTACTAAAAATAGCAAAGTTATTAAAAAACTACAGCTTGCAAGAAACTTCATTTGAAATGGAAAAAATATAGTTTTTTATATAGTTTATAATCTATTTAGTTATATAAATATCATATAAACACCCAAATATAATTTAACACCCAAAAGCAAATATTCAGAATCTACTCCTTAAACATATTAACCCTATCTATCAACTTAAAATTATCAAATTTCCTATATCAATCCAAGCAAATTATATTATATACACAAATTACTAAAACAAAATCATAAAACCTTCTAATTCCTATTCACCCCATAATAAAATTCAAATCCTATCATCCATTCTAAACATACTCTTCTTAATCTTAAAACCTCATACTTATATTACATTATCTCTGTGTCATACTTTTAACCTTCTGTAATTCCTTAATAACCTTATACGCTTCAATCATTCCTTGCCTTTTAGAATACCCCAAACATACTTTCCTCTCTCTCCACACATCTTCCTTATCTTTAATCTCAAGCCTTCTAATCTCCGGAGAAAAAGTGCATTTTTTCATAGCCTCCCTTTCTTCTTGATTTTTCTTCCACAACAATTTCTCCTCTTTTTCTTTTTTCCACCCATTTACCCTTTCTATAAACTTTTTTATATCAGGATTATTATTTTTCTCACATATAATAGGATGAAAAGTGCATTCATCCATATCTTCTTTATCAAAATTTTTACAAGTATTACTTCCTCTTAAATCATATAAATTATCCCAAACATTTCCTTCTTGATTCTTCCTTGCAATAATTGCAGATATCGAATTGATTTCTGGGATGAAAAAACATTCAGAATCTTCAGAAGGAGGATTATAAGGACTTGGGGTTTTAAGTAATCTTTCATATGATTTTCCCATATTTTTAGCGAGTTCTCTAGTTTTTTCACATAAAGCTGGGGTAAAAGAAAAGGAATAGGTTGGGAAATATTGGGATTTTGGTTTTAATAAACGCTTTTTGGATACAGAACTACTGCGAAGTTGTGGTTTTTCAGGGGTTTTGTTGTAAAATGATTGAAGTTTTTGTATGTGATTATTGTAAATATGCTTGTATGATACAAGCCTTGTAGCGATATCTTCTGATCTTTTGATTTTTGAAGCTAAAGGGCTTATTGAAGGTATAGATTTCAGTTTTGCTGATATTCTTTCATTTGCTAAGATACTTTCTTGTTTTTCTTTATACTCTTTAGCTTTGTTTTCTAATCTTTGTTGAACATTTCCTGTCAAATGAACTTTATTAAATATTTCTTTAGATTTTTTACATATAATCGGAGGTTTTATTAAGGCACTTTCAGCTTCAAGCATATCGATTTTCATTGCTTCCTTCTTTTTTTCACTTAGTTTCTTATAATTCAACAACCTTTCAGGGAAATTTGGGCTTAGTTTCCTTTGTGGCAAAGGTGGTGGACGTATATCTTCGTTTTTCTGTTTTTCTTTCCTTAATTCTTCTAGTTTTTTCATTGCATTTTCCCCGAATTTCCTTAGTCTATCTTCAACTCTGCTTATTCCTTACTTGTCTGTTGATGTGTATTTTGAATGTATTTCTGGGTGAAATGGCGAAAGAAGCATTTGTTCTTCTTCTTGTTCATGTCTAAGTTTCTGTTTATGTATTTCATATTCTTTACCTTTTGATTGAAGGATTAGTTCTCTTGGCTGGTTACTGGATGATTGAGTTGAGCTGCTATCGTTAATTATTGTTGCTGATTCATTCCAATATCGAATACGTTCAACAGAATTCATTTTTATATATAAAGAGAAAAACATAGGGAATGGAGGGTTAGAAGATGTTGGAAGGAGGTTTGGAGAGATACTATTTTGAGTAAATTTTTAGGAAGATGGTTGAGGAAGATGGGATGTGAATATTATGGGAAGGGATTGTTTGGAAGATATTAGGAGAAGAGGTGTAAGATTTAGATGGTAGATTGGATTAGGTAGATTGGGTTAAGGGTTTAAGAAGATAGATAGAGACTATTAGTAATGCATTTTGTTATTATTTATGTTAGATGAAAATAGCATGAATGCTATGTTTTAGCTTAGGATATATTTAGTTTTATGATAAAAATATTAGTCATATCAAAATTAGAAGCGAGATTGAGAATGTCCTAGTTTTTTAACATAATTTTATGGATTATTATAATAACAACATGAGCTTAAAGTTCGGATTTCAATAAGCGAAAATTTTTATTTAAAATTCTATATAAAAGTTTTGAATTTGTATTTGATAATTTATTAAAGTTAGAAAGAAATTCCCTCAAAGATTAGAACACTTAAAGACTTATATTAAGAATATGCAAATTGATTCTTTTTTTTTGTGATAAATCATAAATGGATATACCAGCTGATATGTATGAGCCTTCACCAAGTCCTAAAAAAAGATCACCAGTAAAATCAATTCGCGAACCAGAAATAGAAGAATCTCCTATTAAAGACCCAATAAAAAAGCATAAATTTAACTTAAAAGTCCTAACAAATTGGAACATAGAAAGTAAAAAAGTCCCAGTGGCTTTGTATGAACGAGTAAAGAGTCATTCATCTTCACGGCCAAAAGATGAGGAAAATGAAGTACTTGTTAGAAGGAAACTTTTTGAAGATGCTAAAAAATCAGTCCCAAGATCTTATTCTAGAGATCTTCCAGGACATGGGCATCATTTTAAAGATCATGAAACTTATAAAGATAAAGAGATTGAGCAACTTAATCATAAAATACGTAATTTGATAAGGGAGAAATCTGATTTAAAAGATCAACTAGAAGACCAAAGTGAGGTTATTAAGCAATTGCAACAGAAAAATAGGAAAAAAACTCATTTATCTGCTTTGGTTGATAGTAAAGTTGAAAACTCACTTTTAGAAGTAACTTTTAAGCCTATAGAAAACTATGAAAATATTCTTAAAAAGCATAAAAGATTTCCAAGGGAAGTCTTTCGCCTTCCTAGGCATAAATAATTTATTAATTATTTTAATATAAAAACTTCAAAATGAGTGTAATATGATTTAAGTAAATAAATAATTTATTAATTATTTTAATATAAAAACTTCAAAATGAGTGTAATATGATTTAAGTAAATAAGTGGATTTGAATTTGTATCATTTAATATAGAAATAGTAGATATTGTTAATAAAAATTTATACTTTAAGTAAATAGTCAAAAAGAGTAAGAATCATAATTTCTCCCATCTTTTTCATAATCTTTGCAGAACTTATTTATTTTTTCTTCCCTAACTACTATCAAAAATTATATATTCAGCATAAATCCTTAGGTCACCAATATTCTAACCTCTCATCCAAAAAAACTATTCCATAAAACAATTCCTTTAAAAAAATCCACATCTTTACATCTAAACCTCTATTTTCCCAATCATCCTAAATCTCATTTTCTAAAATAAAAAATCATATTTTTAATAAATTAAACTTCAAACCACCTCAAAAAAATTCTATCTTGAAACTTACCTATCATATCCTCAAAATCCTTAAGAACCTTATCAAGATTCAAATATAAAATTTTATTATAAAATATTTAAAATGTCAAGCCCAAAACTAAAGACAAAACCTATTGAAAAAATATCATCAATAACATTAGAAAAAGCAAATGCAGCTAAACAATACATCGAAAAGAAGTATACAAAAATGAAAGAAACAGAAGAGGAACGTAAAATCGAATGGGAAGAGCTTCGTAATAGGATGTGTGAATTACAACTTACCGCCACAGAGCAAAATGTAATTAAACATGAAATAATGCATAAAGAAGCTCAAAACTTAAGAGAAAAAAGGTTAAAAGTCACGATTTTTGATTTTGAGCCTATATCAATAATAGGTAAAGGCGCATTTGGTGAAGTCCGTGTCGTGCGTCATAAAAATTCAAGGGAAATTTTAGCGCTGAAAAAAATGAATAAGACTGAGATGGTATTTAAAAACCAAATGCAACATATTAAAGCAGAACGCGATATTTTAGCTTCAGCTGAGAATCCTTGGATTGTAAGTTTAAAATATTCCTTTCAAGATGATAGTTCCCTTTATTTGGTAATGGAATATCTTCCTGGTGGGGATTTAATGAACTTACTGATTAAAAAAAGCATTCTAAGTGAGGAAGAAGCCCGTTTTTACATCGCAGAAATGATCCTTGCTGTTGATTCTGTGCACAAATTAAATTACATCCACCGTGATTTAAAACCAGACAATATTCTTATTGACCGCAACGGGCATATAAAACTCTCCGATTTCGGGCTTTCAAAAAATGCAGAAATCTACCCTAATGACTATCAAAAAAACGTTGAGCGCCGAGCCGAATTCAGAAAAAATCGTAAACTTGCTTATTCAACCGTAGGTACTCCAGATTATATCGCCCCAGAAGTTTTCACTAAACAGGGATATGATGAGACTGTAGACTGGTGGTCAATTGGTGTTATTTTATATGAAATGCTTGTAGGATATCCACCATTTTATGCTGATAAACCTGTTGATACTTGTCATAAAGTTGTTGCTTGGCAAAGACATTTTAATATTCCTAAAGAAGCTAGGCTTAGTGTCAATGCTCAGAATTTAATAAGAAGGCTTATTGCTCCTGCTCAAGATAGGGCTAAAAGTATTACAGAACTTATGGCCCATCCATTTTTTCAAGGTATAGACTGGGATAATTTAAGATCTTCAAGAGCTGTAAATGTTCCTGTTATAAGAAGTGAAGTTGATACAAGCAATTTTGATAAGATTGATGAAACTGAACCATTTTACCCTGTTGATAAAGGGAAAAAAGGGAAAAAGAAAGACCAGAATTTTGTTGGGTTCACTTTTAAAAGGGAATTGGAGAGAAGCAAGAGTGGATTGAGTACTGCACTTGCTGAGCTTGACACGATAAGGAAAAATGTCCTTAAAAATTCAAATAGTAGGTACCTTTAGGTAGACTATAATATTTATTAGATATATGATGTTTATTATAAATCAAAACAAGTCTAGAATTTATTATAATCCCACATTAACCCTGCTGGAAATCTTATACTTAAAATATAGCCCGAAGTATTTTCTTATATAAATACCCAGGGGGAGGGAAAATCTTACATAAAAAATAATAATGGCAAGCAACAATAAACCCTCATCACTCCACTCATTAATCCTAAAGCGGTCAAAGCTAAAAAGCAAAAACACGCAACAAAAGTCAGAAAATAACGACCCCCCAGTATCCTACCTCGACTTTTCAAACTACAGTCATTTCAGCTACAAACTAGCATCTTCTGGTGACAGCACATTAATCCCCCCATCATACAAATGGAAAAACACTTATAAATGGACTGAGACACTAATAAAACTAAACAGCGAAATTTTTAACCATTTAAGCTTCAAAGGTTTACAAGAAGAAATCATGAATGCTGTTTTATCAGGAGAAGATGCTTTAGTAATAATGCCAACAGGCGCGGGGAAATCCTTAACTTATCAATTAACAGGTCTTGTTACAAGAGGTTTAACTATAGTAGTCCAACCTCTTTTATCTCTTATAAAAGATCAAATGATTAAAATGCGTAATGCTAGAATTCATGCTTTAGAATTGAATAGTAGTCAAACTATGAATATGCAAAATTTAGTATATGAAGATCTTGAAAATAACTCTGAGGTTAAATTTCTTTTTGTCACCCCAGAAACCTTAGCGAAATCTACAAGACTTGCTGTTGTTCTTGATAAACTTTATAATAATCATTGGATTGCTAGATTAACTTGTGATGAGGCTCATTGTATTGTACAGTGGGGAAGGGATTTTAGACCGGATTATTTGAAATTGAAGAATTTTAGGATTAAGTATAAAGATGTGCCTATACTTGCATTAACAGCTAGTGGGACTAAAGAGATGCAAAAGGAGATATCATATTTGTTAGGATTGAGAAGCCCGATTTTGTTTTCTGCTGGGTTTAATAGGCAGAATCTTAATTATGAAGTAAGAGATAAAACGCAGCATATCAATGCAGATATCGGAAATTTTATACAACAGAACCATATGCATAGTTCAGGGATTATATATTGCAATTTTATTAAAGAATGTGAGTTCCTAGCTAAGGTACTTAAGCATAACTACAAAATAAGCAGCGCCCACTATCACTCAGAAATGACTTCAGACTTAAAAACTCTAATTCATGAAAAATGGCTTAGTGGCGAGATAAAAGTTGTAGTAGCCACATCAGCTTTTGCCTTGGGTATCGACAAAAAAGATGTCCGATTTGTTATCCATTATTCAATAACAGAAAGTTTAGAATTATACTATCAAGAAACAGGAAGAGCAGGTAGAGATGAAGTAATTTCTGATTGTATCCTTTATTATAAATACGAAGACAAAGGTAAAATTGAAAGTTTAACTGGTGCTAGAACTCAGGATATACATAAAATTATAGAATATTGTGAGACTGTGAATTCATGCAGAAGAAAAGTTATTTTGAATTATTTTGGTGAAGATTTTGATCCTGATCAATGTGGGAAAATGTGTGATAATTGTCGAATTAAAAAAGAATATGTTGAAGTTGATGTGACAAATATTGTCAAAATATTATTAAATGATGTGAAGGGTTTAAGATATTGTAGTAGGACTATTTTACAATATAGTGAGATTCTTAGAGGTTTTAAGAGTCGTTCAGAAGCTTTGAAAATGAGTAGTAAGTGTTTTGGGATACTTAAAGATTGGAATAAAAAAAATACTGAAAGACTTCTGCGTATGCTAGTCTTCAAAAAAATCATTGATGAAGAGCGAGTTAAAGTGCCAAACAACGGAAGTTATTATAAAATTGTCCCAGGACAAGAATTTAATAAATACTTATATCAAGACATTAAAATAACTATCCCATTTAGAGCATATGCGCATAAAACACCAAGTTCCCATGAAGAAAATGAAGAAAATGAAGAAGATGACTTACCTGAAATAAATGATTTTAAAGAAAGTATTGAAGAAACAGGAAAAACTATCTCAACCTCAAACAATAACCCAGTTGATGATGGTTTTATTGGTTTGTATTCTGAAGATTTTAATAAAAAGTCTTTTGATTCAATACCATCTAATCAACCAAACAAAAAAATATGCATTAATGAACAAGAGGATAAGAAAAATGATAATAAAAAAATATGCATTAATGAACAAGAGGATAAGAAAAATGATAATAAAAAAATATGTGATGGTCAAGATATTGGAATAGAAGTTGTTAGAAATGAAGGGTTAAAGCCTCCAGTGAATAAAAAATCATATAAATTTTCTGTTGATTTAGATGAGATCCTAGAATCAACTTCTGAGTTAAAGAGGAAGCTTCCGTTTGATGGATTTTTGTCGAAAGAGATTAAAAAGTAATATGAGATTTCTAATAAAATAAGTTTATAGGATTTATGTTTTGTGAAGGGAGATGATGATAATATGATTGTAAGTAAGATTTTATATAATAAATTAAGTTTAGTTTAGGAGGATGAGATAGGATATATGCTAATATATAAATACAGGAGAGCTAACTTATAGATGCTTTTTAGAGAATCAGACTCAATTGTATAATTATACTGTTTATATGACTAATGTGATAAGTTATTTATATAGTCTTCTAAGGATTGTACTAGTAAGACTTATTTTTTAAGTATTAGTTTTGGTGATGTTGTTAAAAATTATAACTTAATCCACCTGATCCTTATCACCTTTGCCATTTAATTTTTGAGTATCCAAATTATAATACATATTCTCAGTATCATTCAAATAAATATGAATACCCTAGGTACCCTTTTTTATAGAAACAACTGTAGTAAAACAGTTATGTTTCCCTATCCTCTGCACTCTGATTATCTTGCAGATTAGAATTAAATATCGCTAGTTAAGCTAATAAATCTTTCAATAATAAAAACCAAAACAAAAAAGTTATTTATATCTTTATCCCAAAATATTAAAAATCCCTAATCACCTAATAATCATCATCCCTAAACAAAATTTATCATAACTTCCTTAACCACATTGATTCTCCAATTACTCACACTAATCCACAATCATCCTACACAACCAAAACCCATAAAAGTCACAACACCCAAAATTCCCAACTTCCAAAACTCCAAAAAAATTCCCTATTTCTCACAAATAATTCCTAATAACATATACAAAAATGATTAGCGAAAGAGAACTATTCAAACTTGATAAAGACAACCTAAGCCTTGCTGCTTCTTCATCTTCAAGTAAAACTCTATACAAATACTGGAGTGGTTTAACCAAACTCTTCCTCCATTACATTTCCCAAGGTCAATCAATAACCTACGAGCCATTAGGAACTTTTTTATCCTCACCAAAATTATTCTCCCCATCCCAGCAATTTCTTCAGTATTTCTGCTACTCATCTTCAGATATTGAAAAAACCCCTTCAACCTCAACAACAATAACATATTCACTATTAAGTTCTGTATGCAATATAAGTAGTTCAGTTCTTAAAGGATGTGGAAGTGAATTTATATCAAAATGTTTACAACAAATAAACCTTGGGGTCACAGTTCGACTTAATTTGAAAATTGGTTTTTTAGTTTTGAAGAAACAAAGATATGATTATTTTCCTAAAGAAGATGGGCAGAAATATAATGCTTCTAATCCTAATCGTGTGAATTCAGATAACTCGACTAATGAGTTTGATTATACTAAGAAGAAAATATTGTATATGCCAGTTAAACTACCTCCATTGACTGTACATGGTAAAAACAATATAACGATAATAGAAAGGTTGTGTAGAAAACAAGTTATAGAGTCAACTCCTGAACCTCAAGATTTTAGTTTTGAAAGATACTCGAAGTCTATTGATAGAATGAGAGGATTTACACCTGAACCAACTTCGATTAAAGTTCTTATTGATAATGAGGATATTAGGAAGAATATACAACGTGAAGATGTTTTAGAGATGAATCGGGCTAATAAGTCTATGATTGAGTCGAAAATACTTCAAAAAAAAGAGGAAGGGCTGGAAAAATCTAATTATAAACTGAATTTTTTCCCTTTTACATATGGTGATGCTATTGAGGAAAATACGAAGAAGCTGAATATGGAGAAGTATAAGTTTTATAAAGCTTTGGGTGAAGAAGGTCGGCATAGTCCTGAGTCTTTTTATATGAAAAAGTTAGAACATAGGGCTTCTAAGGCGATTATTAGTAGTAAAAGTCGTGGGATTATATCTAAAAAAAAGTACTTCAATCCTGATGTGGTTAAACAAAAAGTTAAGTCTTGTAGAAATGCTTATGGGCCTAAAGGGATTAGTAATTGCTATTCCCAAAGTCCAGAAAAAACTTGATTGATAATAACTTTATTATTATGTAGATGAATATGCTTAGGGTTGTTGATAATATCGTTATTGTATTTATACTAGAATATTTGTGATGAAAAAAGATAATTATGAAATTAGTCTAAACTTTTAACTCGAAATTTAATTTGGCATGATCGGAGGTTTTGGTCTGGTCCAAATAGCCTGGTGCCTGCATCTAAGTAAAAATATTCTGAAACCAAGATTCTGTTGCTAGCATTATTTTATACTGAAAAATATACACATAAAATCAAAAAATATTATCACATGATTTTCAATATCTAAAAAACCATATGATCAAAATACTATATTCATATAAATCACCCTAAATATAATCATATAATAATTTCTCTTACAAAAAACACTCTAAAAATATTAATTTAAAACAATACCATAAACAAATTTTTAAACATAAATAATAATCACTATAAAACGTCCACGTCAAAAACATCCTCACATAAAAAACAAAAAAATCTAAACAACTATCCCTCAAAATTTTATCATCATAACCTAAATCTCACCATAACTAATCTTATAACATTTTTATATAATAATATCATTAAAGCAAATAAAATACTTGAATCTAAAAAGAACATGGCCTTACCACATTTGAAAACATCAATTTCACCTGTTAGGAATATCAAAGAAAAGTCTACAAAAAGCCAAGAATCATTAACAAAATCACACAAAACGAACAATTTCTCTAAACCGATACAAAATTATTTTGTCATTTCCCCTTTGGCTCCAAAAAAGCTTAAGTATGGAATAAGAACGAAAAAACCATCTGAAATTAGGAATCCTATAACAATTATTGATGTTTATAACAAAGAAAGGATACTTAATGAGTTCAAAGATGAGACAATGATATCTAGATATTTTAAATCATTGAAGCCGAGGATGTTGAATTTTATTAGTCCAATTGTCCTTAGGTCTAGTAAAATACACATAGTCCCACATTCTTCTATGATAAATTCTTCGATAAGTTCAGAATCTTTTAATAAAGCACATAAGGTAAAGAGTAGTTTTGATGCTAAAAAAAGAAGTATTATTAGTAAAACTCCTGAATTAGTTAAAAGAGTTTCAATTGATTCATCGTATGAGAGCCTTGATACTTCCACACTTTTAAACTATGAAATTTTGTAAAAAATGTATTTAATCACAAAATTTAATGTGTTTTTTAATTAGCAATTTTTTTAGATAGGAAAGTTGTGTAGTCAGAGCGAAAATGCTTTCACTTAAGATTATTATTGTTTTATTTTTAAAAATTATCATACTCATGCTTATAGTGAAGATATTTTCTTTTATAAATTTTATTTTTGTGGATATTTTCTATTTGAATTACAATTGATTTCAATAACTCTAATTTTAAAAATAAAACATAAACTAACTCTTGAGATGTATATGAATTTTTTCATATATTTATCATCATAATCCTGCTTACAATTTTCACAACGAAAGACATAATAGCATAAACCTCATTTTTTTATCATTCACCAAACACTCTTTTCTAAACCCCAGCTTCCACCATTTAAAACCCCACACAAAAAGCCTAATCTTAAAAACCAAATCCACCCAAGAATCTACGCATCAAACCTTAAACTTAAAATCCTAAAAATCATTTTCCTAGCCAATTTTAATAATTTCAATTTCTTATATATTTAGAATTGTTTANATAATTTAAACTTACTTTTTTTCTCAAAAAATGTTAAAATGTGTCAGTAAATTAAACCAAAATCCTAATAATGAATAAAACAACATCTAAAATTGTTATTCACAAAGACTTTGGGATTTTCGTCTCTCCTTTGCAATGGAAACTTCTTATTCAAGACACAAAAAAATCTTTATACCCTAGAGTAACAGTAAAATAGAACCTTGATTTGCTTTCCTATTCTCAAACCCCAGAAAGAGTTGTGAAATGCAATGAGACTATAAGAAAAAGTATGCCACATTCTTGGGTTTTAAAGAAAAAAAGTTCTCAAAAGACAAACGTTTTTCAAGTAAAGAAAAATAATATACAAAGAAATTCGCTTAGGGTTAAAACTCCAGGGACAAACTCTTTGCCATCAATGAATTCTATAGACAAATACAAGCAATTAGGTTTGAAAAACATTAGGAATTATAATGATTCAGAAGATGACTTTGATGAACAATCGATCAGTTCTGAAATCAACCAAAGTATTGTTTCTAATAATAAAGACCTTTCGAAAATTGATGAATCGAGATGTACTTATAATAGTAAAAACAATATAAGTACGATTATTAAACAAAAACTGACTAAGAAACTGTTAAAAAAATCTCAGTCAACAATTCCTAGAATTGTATTTACCACTAAAAAATATGATATAAAATTCCCATTTTAGGTTGATGATATTATAAGAATATGATGTTTTCATTAGTGAGATATGGTAATAATTTTAGATATATTTTACCTAATGAAAAATATATTTTAGTTAGCTAAATGGCAAATGCAAAAACGAATGCTCTTGATGCGTCTAGAGGGAAAAATATCTTTCATAGGAATTCTGTTGCTGCAATAAGACTTATTGAAGATTTTGTGATTAAACATACCAACATTGATATATATTCATCTTCAGATAGTGAGGGAAGTGTAGATGATACGATATCATTAAAGTCTAATTCGGCTTCTAAGAAAAAAGAACTCCGCGTTAAAACTTTGCAGTTGAAAAAAACTAGATGTGAAGATTTGGAATACAAGCTAAAAATATTAGATACTACTATTGCATTTCTTACAATCTCAGGAGTAGTTCTGGCTACACAGGATTTTGAGAGTAATTATAGTGATAACAAAGAGGAGAGATATTTACAGTCAAACCTTACTGATAAGTTCAGAATATATATTTCTCTCTCTACCATAATTTCTATCATCCTTGCAGTTATCAGGTCAATAACCTCATACAACCTCAAGCGTGAAAGAAAAATATTCTTAGAAGATAAAATCAAAAGTTACTTTTTTACATCAAGTTTTCCTTTACTTGTTGCTGAAATCTTACTGGTCTCAGTCCATTGCCCACCATATTTAGACTATGAGTTTGAGTTTAAGCAATTATCAGGAACACTTAATGTGAATTTTAGTTCAATATGCCTTAGTATTATGACTCTAAGGGTCATTTTGCTTTTAAGGTTATTTTTACATTATTCTAGATGGGCAACTGTGGATGTTCAAATTATTTGTAGAGAAAATGATGCAAATCGCCCATTAAGTTTTGCCTTGAAAGCTATATTAAAAGATATGCCTCAATATTTATTACTCCCATGTTTCGCTATAAGTACAATTGCCCTTGGAGTAGCTTTACAAGTATATGAACGGCCTTTTAATCAAGATAATATTATGTCAAATACAACAAATTGCGGAGGAATTTCTGAAACAGTTGAATCTACTCTTGATTATACTTTTTTATACAATGCTGAATGGCTTGTCCTTTTAACAATGACTACAGTAGGTTTTGGTGACTTTTATCCGCGAACTCATATGGGAAGATTTATAGCAATCATATCAGCAATATGGGGAACTTTTCTTATATCTCTTATGATTATTATGTTTAATAATTTTGTATCTTTTTCTCGAGGTGAAGAAAAATGCTATAAACTCCTTAAAAAAATTACAGAAAGCCGAGAGCTCAGAGAATATGCTAAAAAGTTTATTAAAGCATCAATTGAAGCATTTTTATATAAAAAAAACCACAAATTAAACTCAAATGACCCTTTGCTTGCTATGCGTATAGCTCAGATTAATCATTATAAGAAAATGTATAAGGAAAAAGTTCTTGATGTGAAGTTTAGGAATAATGATATAAGGGAAGTGTTGATTGAACTTAATCAGAGTTTTTCAATGGATCTTGAAAAATTAAAAAAATTTGTGGCCAATGCTCAAGAAATGGAGAATCAACTTGATACTTTGATTGAAAGCCAGAAAAAAACTCTTGAAATCCTACTTTCATGTTCGAAGTTTTCGAGAGATGTGGAGAATATGATGGTATTTTCTCAAGGTGGTTTAAGGTAATTAATCGGAAAATCGGTTTTAATATAATGATTGTTGTAAAAAAAGATTGAGGAGAGATTATTTTTTATGTGTGCTTGCATAATAGTTTTGGTTTAATATGGTGAAAATGAATGATAAAAGGAGAAGTTTCTTAACTTTGGGATTAAACTGAGACTAGAGTTTATTAAGGTTTAAGAAAATTCTAGTATCTTATAATAAAGGTTTTAGCATTTTCTGTTTTGTATTTGGTATATTTAAGGATGAGATGGTGGCAGAACTATACTTTTACTATGGTTTAGCCTGGATCAATAGGCTAAGGTAGTGATTATGTCTTACAGGTCTGATTCAAGAGCTTGAGAAACTCTTGGAAGGCTTGACGGTTAACACTAATAATAGTGGACATTTGTGAATTGGTCAAAGGAGTCAATAAATTTTTGAAGTCCCAAACTTTTTAATAGGAATCAACCAAACTAGGAAGGCCTCATGCCTTTTTGTAGGGTCCTCACTGAAACTCTATAAATTATTCATAATCTTAACAATAGTATTAGTTTAAAAGGGCTAGTTATATTAAAATTAGACCTTTTCTTCAAATATCATCTAAATCACACTTCCTAAATTTCCACTATATTCCTAATAAAAACTACACCCACAACCCAATATCACAAAATCCTCCCATTAATATCTTAACTTTATATAAATACTCAAGTCCTTTCCTCAAACCTATAATTCCTAAAAAAATAAGTACATATCACTATACAAATTCTAAAAATAATAACCCTTATAATGGAAAGTGTTTCAATACAAATAGAGAGAATTTTAACTGAAGAGAACACAGAAATTATGAGTGTTCGGTGGAATCAGGATGATTCAATGATAGCAATTGGGTGCTCAGATGGGTATATTAAAGTATACTCAGATGTTGGACTAGTTCGCGCCCTTCACTGTCAAAAATCAGGTGAGTCCATGCCTGTGACCTCAATTCGTTGGAAGCCCCCAACAGGTAAAACAAAGAACGTCCTTTTAGCTACAACTTGTGATGGGGGTATTTTTCAGTTTCACGCTTCTACTGGAAGACTTATGTTTAGTGAAGTATTAGAAAACAATCAAACCTTATCATGTGAATATAAACCTGATGCAAGTGCTTTTGCTGTAGGTTGTAAAGATACCGCAGTAAGAATCTATGACGAACAATCTAAAGTTGTAATCACACAACTTGGACCATCATTAGGATATGGACCAGGACATAATAGTAGAGTATATGCACTAAAATGGGTTGATGAGAATATGCTTGTTAGTGGTGGATGGGATAATAAAATCGTCATATGGGATATGAGGACTAATGATATTGCTAGAGAATTCTTTGGACCTCATATATGTGGTGATTCATTAGATGTTAGTGGAAATACTTTATTGACTGGAAGCTATCACTCGATAAATCAAATACAATTGTGGGATATAGCTGAAGGTAAAAATATATATTCACAAACTTTAAGATCAAGTGATAATGAATGTTTAGTATATACTGCACAGTTTAGTAAGGTTGATAAAATGTTTGCGGTTGGAGGATCAGGAAGTGATGAAGCTTATTTTTACAACTTTGAACCTGTGACTCCTTTAGCTGTTATGGCGAATATGACGAAACCTGTTTATTCGATTGATTTCTGTAACCTTACTTCACGTGCTGCGGTAGGATGTGGTGATGGTAGCACGGTTATATGCAGAATAAAAAAAAATTAACTCTAACTTTATTAGTTTAGATAAATCATATTAATAAATTATCATTGATGTAGTTGGGTTTTGGTTTTGAAGGTTTTTTAGATTGGGAGGTGGGTTATGAGGTTTTTAGAATTGTGGATTATGTGATGGAAGGGAGGATTTTGATTGGGAAATTAGATGATTTGGGTGTAGATAAATTATGGGTTTTTTATTAAGATTTTTGGGTTTTTGGCGTTTTTTTTTTATGGGATTTTGTGTGATTATATGGTTTAAGATTGATGGAATTTTTGATTTGTATTATGGTTGGTTTAGTAGGTGGGCTTATTGATGGCTTTTAGGTTTTATGTTGCACTAGATACCTTGGCTAGCCAAAAGTACCCCATTTCTAAAATTTTATTGATTTTCAGTTTCTTGTTTTCAAAAATGCATTTTTCTTTGTTGATCTTGAAAAGATGCATCTCAAACAAATCAGGATGATTTTTTCATTAATTTTTTTTCTTTCTATTTTATACTTTGCTAATTTAGAAACTAAATTTTCGATTAAATAATCCATATCCTTCGAACTACTATAAAATAAAAATTTTAACTCCAAGAATTTTGGAAATGAGTGAGTATTTTCTTCGAAACTAATATAAAATTAATCATAATCACTTTTGAATCATTAATAAATATGCATCAGATATATTAAAATTCATGAAAATATGCAGCCTAGCACGAAAGTTTTATAACTCGCAAAATTCTATCCCTATACAATTTTCATAAATCTTCTCTTCAAATCCCATGACGTATAATAAAATTAAGCAGAATTATATAAACATTTTATCAGTAAAAAATCCAGCTTTTTTTATTTAAAATCATCTAACTCTATATCAAACTAATCCAATATCTATAAGAAAAACAAAGCTACTACGTAAAATTCCATACAAAAATTCTCCTACTAAAAAGCAATCCTTTTCAAACCATGTCATAAATTGCAAAATCTTCATCACCAACTATCTTAAAAAAATCCTCCTTATCACATAAAATCCCACTCCTTTCAAAAATTAAACAATTTCTTAAAAAAGTAACATTTACCAAATTATATCAACTCTAAAAGTATGCAAAATAATTGTAACAATGGAGCATTGCAGATTTTGCTTAGATGATGATAAACTATCAAACCTCATCTCTCCTTGCAATTGTGCTGGAAGTCAAAAATATATCCATGAGTATTGTTTAAACAAGTGGCAAGAAACAATGATAACAAACAATTTTTTAAACCCTGAAATTTATTCTGCATCCCAAATAGTATGCTGCAAGGTATGCAAAGCTAATTACAAAAAAGAAAACTATCATAAACTTTGGAAGCATATAGTAATTTTAGTTCCAATAGTATCGTTTTTTCAACATTATATTTATACGCTTATTCGCTTTCTTGCTATATTAGCATTGTTTTCAGGGTTTGCTTTAGATACTTTTTTAACTTATTTGAGTGCTATTTGTATTATATATGTGATTTTACTTACTTGGGATAGGTTTAGCTCTAAGATGTTTGAGAATATGCATTGGGTTAGATTGAAGTCTATTAGATATAGAGGGTTAATAAGTAGGATTATGCGAGAAGTAATTATGACTATAGCGAATAGAATGAAAATAAAATAGTTATAGCTTATAAAGCTTAAGTGTAATAGTTTTAGTAATTTGTATGTAGAAGATTATTTTCTTTTATTTATTATGAAATTATGTTTTTTATAGAGATGGGTATATTTAGGAATAGGTTTTTGGATTGGGATTATATAACTTTGAGATAAAAAGTATAAAAAATGTGACATTTTATTATTGGAGGAAGAGTAAAATTTATGATGTATTTTATAAGAAAGTAGTTGATAAATAGGTAATTGTAATTTTTGGCTGTGTTTTTATTTTTTTCTTGAATAAAACAGAGAATATTATTTTTTTTATTTTGAAGCAGGATAGGATTTTGTATTATTAACTGTATTAAAAATGTTTATAGGATTATAAGCTGATAGTTTCGCTTTTTTACAATAAAATTATCAACTAATATATAGTAAATTTATATGTATCATTTAAATTAATTAAATATTTGCTAGTAGTTATTTTTAACATAAAGACCCAAACAAAATTCTACAAACCATCTAAAATATGCATTTATAAAAAGACTTAGATAAAATATGCATAACCAATAATATATTATTATTATAAACTTATGTAAAATCAATTTAATTAAACTATCAACTCAATATCTGTAATAAATGGCATTTTGCGGGAGTCCATCAAAAAAAGTTATCCAATTATCCCCAACTCAAAAACTCGCTTATATCGGCCTAAAAACTTCCCTTCAAAAAGTAAAATCCAAATAGTATCAAGAAAGATTAAAAAACCATTTAGAATATAGCATATTAAACAGTCCAGCTACTTCACGTACAACAAGTCCTCGCCATATCCGCTCAACTTCAATACACAAAAATCAAAGCCCTCCTCCTCTCAAAGTTTCAAAAACTCCATTTTCCAGAGTTGTCAAATACTCAGACATTTCTCTTGGAACTTTTGGTAACGATTCCTCTTCAGAATCATTTTATGAAGAACGCCAAGAGACCAAAGAAACAACAAAAGTCCACAGTAGGAAAATTAACTCAAGCCAAAGCGAGGATTTTATTTCAGAACTTGATTGTTGCCGTAAAGATATCGACTGGCTAAAAACACGATTAACGAAAATGCAAAACTCATCATTCAAAACCCCAAACAAAAAAGTAAGCACAAATAATATAGAAAAAGATATAAGTATAAGATTAAAAAAACAAAAAGACTTACTGTTAAAAAAACACAAAGCAGAAATGCAAAAACAAAAAGAAGAGTTAATAAAATCTTTCCGATTAGATTTTGATTGTTTTAATGAAAGGATATCCCAAAGGCTTAAAGTAGAACAGAAAAAAATCTTAGAAATAAAAGAAAAAGAGTTCGAAGAAAGAGTTAACAAAGAAATTGTGTTGATTGAAAAAGAAAGCGAGGCTAAGTTAAAACATAAACTAAGCCAAGCGAAAGATGATTTCGATAGACAGATGAAAAGGATTCAAGATGAGAATTCTGGTTTGAAAAAACAGGTTGAGTCTTTAAAAAGGATGTTAGAAGACTCAAAAGCGAAATCTGAGATAATAAAATCAAGCACTAAATATGAAAGCAGTTTATTAGGGTCACCTATTTTTGAAACTGATAAAGATTACGATGAACTAAAAAGAAAAGTCAACGATTTGCAAAGGAAATACGATAACTCCAAAAAAAACAGCAATAAACTATGTCAGAAATGTAAAGCTTTTATAAAAACTGATGAAATCATCAATAAGAAAATCGACGTTCTAAAAAACTATATTAGATCCTCTGAATAAAATACTATGCTTAATATATTATAATTAAAACAATTAAGATTTACGATATTCATATAGCAAATATTTTATATAAAAACTTTTATACTAAAATTTAACACCTAAGCCTAGCTATTTGAAACTAAATATTCAAGTGCTTCATTAAAATTGTACTTCATTTTGACAAGAGCACTAAAACATTTCGATGAATCATGAAACCCTAATTCCTTAAACTTAGCCATATATTCAGCTGTATATTGTTTATGAGCATTAGATAACCCATAATCTGTTTTTTTAGGTAAATTTGGAGTTTCTTCTGGACTAGTTAAAAACTCTAATGCTTTATCTAAATTGTAATCAGTTTTTTCAAGTGCTTGAATACATAATGCTCTGTTATCAAATCCAAGTTCTTGAAGTTTTTTTAGGATGTCAAATAAAGAGATTTTCTTGTTTGGATTTTCTTCTAATGATGTATTTACTTTATAGTTTTTAGGGGAAAAATCTGGGTCTTTTCTACGTAAGAGATCAAGGCTAGGCTGTGGGTAAAGGAATGGAACTTCAAAATCAGGATTTTCTTCAATTTCTGGTCTTGCTACTCTTGGAGATTTAGAAATTCCGACTCTTATTTGCTTTGGGACTAACAAAGATGTCCTTGGTTTTTTATAGTATTCTAAAGCATCATTGTCATAAGCTTTGACCATTAGGTGTTTATGACAATCTTTTTGTTCACAGAAACAGCATAAGGCATAATTGTCGCATATGGAGCATATAAATGCTATGCTTATAATATCTTGATGACACTCAGAACATGTTAAATTTGATTTTATGCAGTTTTCATTGAAAATAATAGTGATTTTTTCTAATAGTTCATCAAATTCAGATACTTGTCCTTGAAAGTCATTGCAAGGGATGGACTCAATAGCTTTATCTTGGTGTTTTATTTGTATAGGAGATGATTTTTCTAGATAGGCACTATAAAGATCGTCTGATGATTCAAGGAGAAAAGTGTTTGTTGCTTTGTTGGATGGCATTGCGCTGTAGTCGACTACTTTAAATCTAACAGCTTTTCCTAAGATACTTAAAGCTAATTTATACTCTTCATCTGTGTGTATTAGTATTCTATCACCATCTTCATCTATGTATTCAAATGCTGGTTCTAAGATATGGAATAATTCAGTTGCACTTTGCTTTAAATCATCGATTGTTTTAGGTAAACTTCCAAGCCTTCTGCATTCGTCGATAAAGTTCAACTTTATTGCTTGGCTCATATATAATTAATTTATACATCATTTTCCATAACTAAGAAATATGCATTTTAGCTATAAAAACCTAGGTATTAATATAAACATATAAAACTATAACTAATAACTCACTCAGTCTATTATCAAGCAATAATCTATCTAGCTTTCTAATTCTATTCTAAAAAAATCATTTTTTTACCTAAAATTTTCTATTCACCCACTATAAAATTCCTATTATTTCCAAAATCCTTCCATACAAAAAATCCTCTCTAAATCTACCTTATCCCAATATCACTCATCATCTTTAAAAAATTATTCCTATTTTAAACACAAATTCTACCCAAACTCATATAAAATATGGCTGTTACTTCCCTCTCAGCAAACTCTCTAAAAGAAATCCTATTCAACTTACAAATGCAACTAAAAAACAAAGGCTTATCAAGCGGCAAGCAGCTTCTAAAAAACTTCCTCGATGCTGACACCGATAAAAGTGGTTTCCTAAGCCGTGAAGAATTTGAATCCCTATTAAACAAATCAGGTATTTTCCTTTCGCGTATGGATGTAACTTATCTTATGCGACATTTCGATAGGAACAAAGACGGCAAAATTTCCTTTAACGAATTTTATGACACTTTAGTCCCTGAGCTTAGACCTCGTTCTCAATCTTTTGTCAATCAAATCTGGGAATATTTATCACAAGGTGCAAATGCTGTGACAATCTCACATATTTATAGTTCATTTAAAGCTTCGAATCATCCTCAAGTTGCCAGTGGTCACAAGACAGAGCAAGAAATTTTGAATAGATTTTTAGAAGTATTTGATGCGACAAGAAAAGGACCAGATGGGATTGTAACAGAAGAAGATTTCAGAAAGGCTCAAAGGGAAATAAGTGCTGCTTATCCAATAGATGAAAATGCGTTTATAAGAATGCTTGAGTGTGTTTGGGGTGTTATTGAAGGGAGACAATGCGGGAATAATGAAATCCAGAATGTTGAGATTATGGTTAAGGAAAAAATACGTTTGAAGATGTCCCCAACAGAAACTGAAGAAAAAGCACTTTTGAGAGTTTTTAAATTCATTGATTTAGATGGCAATGGCTGGGTCACCCCTGTAGAGTTTATTGAAGTTATGAGAAGGATTGGGGTAAATCTTAGAGATGAACAGATTAGAGCCTTTTTTACTAAGTTTGATACAGATGGGTCAGGGACTTTAGATTATTCTGAATTCTCAAGAGCTGTAGGGAATATCAACTCGCATCTGTTTACTAAAAGCACAACGCATGCATTTTTTAGTTAATAGAATATTATAAGAAAATTATAGCAATTGTTAGTGGAAATGGTATAAAATTATGTTAGGTTTTTTAATTAAATGTATCAATTTATAAATAGTGATATGGTTTTTTTATGGTATGATTATAATGTTAGAGTTATGTTTTTTGTTATTTTATTTTGATGATTATAAACTATAAATCACTAAACCAATAAACTCTTAACACCCTAACACCCATAACCACTATCACCTCTCATAATTAAAAAAGCATCTCATTATATACCCCTAAATAAAACTCAACATTAAACCATCACCTCAAATACCTCACAACAAAAAAAACCATCTCTCAGATTTTTCCTATCAAAAATCCCCAAAACCCAAAATCCTCTTATTCATCCTAAACTTTTCCACTTTTCCACTTTTCCACTTTTTCCATTAATTTTTTCATTATTATTCTCAAACTTCAAATTCCCCTCAATGCTACCAAGAAGACAAATTCAGCTCTACGACACTTACCCCTGGTCTCTATCGTAACCTCCACATAGAGAAACCAATAAAAGAGGTGGTACTGCTCCTCGTTCAGAAAAATGCGAAAACATCTACATCCCATCAAGAGTTCCAACAAGTTCATTAAAATATACTGAAATAAAAGTCCCAAATACAAAAATTTCAATAAAAAGCAAAGATTTGAAATCATATAAACCTCATGAACCAGTTAGAACTGTATCATCTTCTCATAATGAAACTTCTAAATATAAAGATTTAAGATCAACTACTACTATGAATTCTATATGTAGCCCACTTCCTGAAGAAATTGAACATATTTGGGAAGAAGGAAATAAACGTCCAAAAACACAGAATGAAAAATGTAGGAGAAAAGATGTGGAACAAGAGAATAAAAATTTGTATTCTGAAGCTTTTCCTTGTAAGACAAATACTGGAAGTAATACTATATATGATATTCCTATTATTATTATAAGAGATGATAAGAATAGAAAAGTTGTTAGTGCTAAAAGGAATATTATATCAAAAGTTGGGCAAAGACCTTCAACTTTTAAACCTGGGAAATCGAATTTGATTACTTCACTTGATCAGGAGTTCTTAGATTTGTTTCAGATGTAAGGTTTAGATTTTTTGTAGTAGAATGATAAGGGTAATAATAATGGTATTTTTTATGAAAAAGTGAATTGGGTTTAGAAAAGATTTTGGTAGGTGGTTGGAATACTTATAAAAGTAGGTACTAGAAAGATTAAAAAGATAGGGATTTGAGAGATTGCATATGATTTTATTTTAGTTAGATGTCGATGCTTTATGGATTTTCGAAGGGAAAAATAGTTAATTTTTTATTGGAATGAAGAAACAGTTTCAGTCCTATAAAAAGTTCAAGTTTGGATTCCTATGATAACTTTCATAAATACAGCTAGTAAATAATGTAATAAGAAGGTCTACTATTTTTCATGCCTTTTTAAATTATAAATATATGGAAAAAAGTTCTGACAATATACACAGCGCAATAACTCGGAAAAAAAATACAGAAAAGCTTTTAAAAGTAAAAAAGAAAATTAAATTGTTCCTACGACATGAGCAATCTGGACTTTCAAACAAAATCAAAAACCTAAAATCTTACAAAAAAAATGACCCAACCCCTTCAAAAACCCGCGCAAGTGTAAACAAAGAAAACCTTCATAAAAAAGACTCAATTTCATTCTTCAACATCTCCTCATCCAAACTAAAAATCACTCGTCAAAACACTTCAAAGAAAAAAATCGAAAAACCTAAAATCTCAAAAAATCATTACCCAAGAGGACATTCTTTATGCGATACAACAAAAAAGCCTAAAACCAAAGTATTTCAAAAAAACCTAAACCCAAACATATCCCAAAACAATATAAAATCAATAGATCAAAACAATAAAACAACTCCAAGATCAACTCACCCAAGTCCACAATATTCACATAGAACCCCTGACAACATAAAATTCTTTCAAATGCAAAACCTGGCAATTATGACTGAAAAAAAGTCCAAAATCCCTGAGGTAGGTTATTATTGTAAAAGGTTTTCTCTTTTTGACAGAAACAAAGGAATAGAATCAGGGCTTCAAAACCAGACTTTTGCTATTATGTCCGATTACACTGAAGATCATTGTGAAAACCCATTTAATTTAGTTGATGAAGATATAAAATTCAAGAAAAATGATGGGATATCAGCAATTACAAGAACTTTAAAACTTGAAAGCTCATCCCAATCTCCATCGTATAATTCTCCTGATAAACCTAGGAAAATTGATAAGGTCTTGAAAAAATCCCCTGAAGCTCAATCTGCACATATATTAGGAAGATCTCCTGATAAAGTTTATGAATCACCTAAATCTTCAATATGTTCACCAAATTCTATAAAAAAAACAAATGATCCTGAAGCTAAAACTACAGATACTTTTCTTCAAAATTCTGAAGATATTTATGATAACACACCACCTAGAATTGATATGAAAAATGTTTTTAGTAAAGAAAGTTTTTCTTCACCTACAAGAATTATACAAGTTTATAACTCACCTGAGACTAGAGATTGTGAAAAAACACCAGAGTCTGTTGGGAAAAAATATAAAGAGACTGAGCCTAAAGCGCCTAGGAAACCTTTTAATGATTATGATAGTCCTGGGAGTTTTGTGTTTTCAATTTCTAGTAATACTTCTGATGAAAAAATCATGGAGTTTTGTGATGGGGGTACAAAAGAGTGTCAGGGTTTTGAAGGATGTGCAAAGAAAAAGCCATTTTCTTTAGAATATAAAGATGAAGAAATTCAGACAGATTTGCCTGAGATTATTACTGATAATAATATACTGGAGGGGCTTAAGATTATAGGCAAATTGTCTGAAATTATGAATCTTAAAAATAATTAAGGGAGTTTATATAATTGTAAATGTTAGAATTCTAATTTATGTTGTATTAATAATTATTTCCTTTGTGATTAGGTTATTCTAAAGTTCATAGTATAATTCATCATAGGTTTTTAGCTTAAAAATAATTATTTGGTTCATTATGGTAGGAGTTACTTTGTCCACCTTGCAAGAGAAAAAGGGAAGAGGCAAAAGGTCGATTCGAATATTATAAATTAAGGGTGTTAGGGTGTTAGGG
>MPUH01000306.1:0-67599 GCA_001970955.1 Stentor coeruleus | reverse complement strand
ATATATCTAAGAGATTACACCCTAACACCCTAACACCCTAACAATAATATTAAATCACTCTAACTAGACTTATTGATAGAAAAGTATGAGAAAATATTTTTAGGAGAATTCTAGCATAGATTTCACAAATTGAAATGTGTATAATGGAAATAATTTCTAAGAAATCACTTAAATAAAACTCTTAGATATCAACAAAAAGAAAAAAAAAAATTAGAACCATATAGCCCTAAAGCTTTTAGCGAAATACCATTCGCTATGTTATTCAAAAAAAAATCAAACAAGCACATAAACTATAAACCAGTTAAATTCCCAATAAAAACTATCTCTTAACCTTCTAAGTAAATTAAATTTTAGAGTTAACTTTATAAACTCACTAATACAATATAAAAAATCATGGAAATAATTATTCCCATAATATACAATTTGTATTTATCTCATTAAAATCATCAAACTTTCTAATTAATTATGATAACCATAGTAAAATCTATTGACTGCTCCCCAAATAATTTTCTAGGTTTTCATAAACCATCCACCCTATGATACTATATTTATCTCGAATAAAATATTTCCCATTGACAACTTCTAATTTTAGCTGCCTCGCGAAGTTTCCAGGCCAGTGCCTATCTTCTTCATTTTGCTCAGCAATTCTAATGTAGTTGTGATGTAAATTAACTTCAGTTATAATAGCTACATGTCCCCAAGGAACTTTAAGCCCTCTTGAATATATTAGTAAAGCATCTGCTACTGGTGGCACTGAGCTGCCATTAGAGATTCCAATTAAAGGTAGTTCATTGTTCGTATTGATATCTATAACTTTATCTAAATCCCATATATGACAGGCACAGCTAATTTCTTGAAATGTTAGCTGCTTAGCTAGGATAAGCCACCTTCTGGCATACTCAACACATTGGTATTTGTAACCGGTGAAGTGGCCATTGATGAAGTTCGCACCCGCACCCCATCCAGCCTTTCGGTTAGAATACCCTTCAACCCCTTTATAAGACCCTAGCAGGACCCCAAAACCTGGTTTTTCCATTTATCAGATTATTGTCAGACATTTACCTAAAAATTCAACTTTATTTTTTCACCTCTCTATATATTTATTCAAACAAAAATATTCAAATGATTTAAATTTCCTAAACTAAATATTGAAAATTAGCATCTTAAAGATTTTATGAATTTATATTTTAAAAAGGATTATTAGTTATTATGAAGAATTTTGGGATATAAATAATAGGAAAAGTTCAAGATTTATACGTTTATGCTATTATCATAATATAATGAAAATTCTAATCTACATTTTGAATTTCTAAACATAATGAGAAAGAGTCTAATAAATTTAACAATTTTCGATATATAAACATAAATTTTAAATATCTTAAAAAATAAGCGCAACTACCAAATTTACATTAAGTCCCATCTGAATTAAAAGTCCAAGAAGAGATTTTCCCATCCCAGCCACCCGCAAGAAACACATTTTTCCCTTCAACTAAATGAAGGGATTTAACACTTCCATTATGATAATTAAGCACTTCCTTATCTTTTCTATTCCACATTACAATTTCTGATCCTCCAGTAAGAGTCATTGAATTTTTACATAAAACATGCTTAAGAGGTTTTGTATGCTTCCTTAAAAATATCATTTCCTGTTTTCTTATATCCCATTCCCGTAAGCAGCAATCCTCAGAACAGCTTAAAATTGAAAATTCATTAATTTGGCATATGCCAGTAACAGTATCATTATGTCCAATAAAACGGCAAATACTTCTTGGAGCCCTAACATCCCATAATTTCACTAAAGAATCAAAAGTACCTGTAAAATAAGTATTTTCACTGTGTTTTCCAATAACACAAGTTTTATCTTCAAATGATGATCGGAATTCACTTTGTTTATTAACATCCCAAAAAGTAAACTCACCACCTGCAACAACTAATTTATAGTCATTAAGACTATGTAAAGAATTAAGTCCAGGTTTTGTTGTAATTGTTTTTATTTGCTTAGGAAAAGTAGACCAAAACTTAACAACTCCATCAGAACTTCCTGAAATTACAAGTTCCCCACATTCTATTATAGCTTCAATAGGCTTTCTATGTACACCAGCTATAAGTAAACTAGGAAATTTACTCCCTAAAGGATACCTGCTATTGTTTTTCCCAAGAAAACCTTGTTTTTTATCATAATTTAAAATACAGCCATCACTATATGGCTCATGGACAATTTCAGGCATAAGCCACAACCTAAGAGAACAATCCTTTCCTCCAGCCCATACTTTAGAATCTTTACAAATAACTGCATTAACACTATTCCTACTTCCTTCAAGTATGAACTCTAATTGAGATATTTTTATAGTATTCATTGATTTACTAGGTCTTGGAAGGGATATTCCAGCGAAATATTCATCAAAACTATCTTGAAAAGTTTCTGCTAAAGTTCTCTTAGCATTAACTTTAGAACTTTTTACTCTATACATTCTCAAGGATTTTTCAGATGTTTTTGCTTTGATTGGGGCTTTAATAATTGGAGGTTTTACTGAATTATGTCTTATTGGAGATTTTGATAGATCAGAACTGAAATAAGCTTGTATGGAAGCCATAGTTGAGTCACTTTTTGCTTCTCTTATTCTTGAACAGTTTGAGTTTCGCTTTATGCAGAGAGATGGGCGAAATGGTTTTTCTTGAAAGCTCCCTGATGGTATAAGATTGTTTGGAGAGACTTTTGCTGACTGGCATTCAGGGACAAAAATTCTTGATATTTCTTTCATGAAGGGTTTTAGATTAAGAAAATTCTCAGATGGGCTTGAGTACTTTTTTGGGAAGCTTATGTATGATTCAAATTTTTTTAGCAGTCTTGCTTTAGTAGAGTTTTTCTTCATAATGGTGAAATATTTTATAGTTAAAGGTATATTTTTGAATAAATAAAAGTATGTAATAGAGAGAGGTATTTTTTGAAGTTGAAGGAAAAAATATTCTAGTTTATGTTTAGAGGATAATATATATTGAAAACTTGCGATAAATAATGAGAGAATTGTGAAATGTATAAGAAATGTATTAAAGTAAATTTTTTATTAAAAAGTACTTGGTTTCAGTTTAGAAAAATATCCGGTTGTGTAGAAAAAATTCAGTTATTGGGCTTTGGATTGTTTATTGTTTTTAAGTTGAAAGATAAAAAAAAGCTTTGGGTTGGGAATATTCTGGTTATAGTGAGGATATTGAGAAAATAATCAATGCGTACTTGCTAAAAAAAATAATCATGTAGATTTCGGTGGTTTATTTTTGAAAAAGGTTATGAGAAAACAAAAAAGTATGGAAATTTTTACCTGTTAAATATATAAAGTATGTTTTCAATGACATATCCAAAAAATCAATCAAGCAATCTAAGTATTTTCACTACCACTCTAAACGAGAAATCCTTCAAGAACTTTGAAAAAGTGAATACATTTTCTAGTAAGCAAACTATCGAATACAAACTTCAATCAATTAAAAAAGCTCTTGAGCAGAAACACGAAAAAGTAGAATTTGACGATATCCTAAACCGTTTAGACGTTGTCACAAACGAAACAATCTTTTTAAAAAACCGAATAGAACTTAAAGAAAGTAATCCTACTAAAGGCTATATAGAACAAAATGCATATCAGTTTTTTGAATTTCCTATTAAAGGTAATATTAGCCCTTTAAGAATACAAGTAGAATTACATAAAGGGAAAGTAGAGAACTTTTTATCTTTTACTTACTCGTGTCCGAATCAAGATTTTCATGAAAAGAAATTTGAGACGGAAATTATTGATGTACATAGTCGGTATAATGTTTTTAATGAGAATAAATGCTATTTAGGAGTTCATGCTTTGGCAAATTCAAGAGTTTCAGTGCAGTTTAGCTTTTGTAAAACTCAAGAAATCGTCCAGACAAAAAAAAAAGATAAAAGGGGAAAAACTGCTTTGAAGGTTGAAAAATCTTCTATTTTTGATTTAGAAATACAGGCTATGCGCGAAAATCCTCATTTGCGAACAAGTTTCGAAAAGAAAGTTAAGGATATTTTATTGAAAAGACGGGCTAATGAAAGATTAAATTTTATTCATTTAAATAAGAGTCTTTCTAGCACTTGTTTATCACATGAATTAATATCTTCTCAACTTAAAACCCGTATGCAAAAAAAACAAGAAGACGCTAAAAAACGTAAAATTGTTATTAGCGAAGAGAAACTGAAAACTATCAAATATAAACTAGAAAGGAAAAAACTAAGAAAACGTGCTGAAGAACAAGCTCAAGAAATTCAGGCAATTATAATCCGAAAGGAGAATTTCGAGAAAAAGTGGTTCGTATTAATAAGTTACTTCCAATCCGTTAACGAATGGTTAACTAAACTCAAACATACTAAACAAAAAAAAATCAAACTCCAAATCATGAGAATGAAAGCTTACATCATTCAAAAAAAATTCAAAAAACGATTTGATTTAAGGTTTTCTTTTACCAAACGCATTTTAGCATTAGCTCGTAACCACATACTTATTTTTCACAACTTTGCATACAAAATCTGTACACTTTCTCATACCAAATCAATAATAAAATGCATAACCGAAATGAGTCTTTATCAACAAATAAATGATTCTTTTGACCGTTTTCATAATAAAGTTATAAGTATTCAGCGTGCTTGGCGATTATATTCTAAAATAAATGCTCAAAGAATAACAGAATTGCTATCTTTTTGGGCTAAAACCTCTGAAAGGATTATAACCCAGTTAATTGGCAAGACAAAAAAGCGTAAAAAAAATCATATAATCGAAAAAATAACTAACATTTCCTTGCACACAAAAGAAAGGATGATTAAAGAACATCTACTAAATTGCAAATTAGACTATATAAACAAACTTAATAGTGGGAAAAAACCTGAAAAGTTTGAATATATGATAGACGAAGAGACAATGCGTAAAGTTATCAACTCTTTTACTTTACAAAAAACAAAAACTAAACGTTAAATTTTAGTAATTCATGATAAAAAGTAAAAATAATGTATAAAAATCTTTTAGAAATAGCGAGTAAGATAAATGTTCCAAACAGTATCTACTCAGCTATAACTAATAAGAAATCTTTACAAATACTAGGGAATATTGGAGTTCATAGAACTTTAATGTATATGAAGCCTATGATCAACCATATAAAAAAAACTAGAAGTGGTTTTCTTATAGATTATGCTAATGATCAAAGTTTTGAAAAGCTGTTTGAAACTCGGAAACTTGAAAAACCTTCTCAACATGGAGTTGTTATTGTAGTTCCACATATTGAAATGATGTTCTCAGTATATACACTTATAAGAAAATTAGCCCCAGAGCTTCAAGTTTTTAGATCAAATAGTATTGCTGAATTAGTTGGTATGACGAAATATATGAGAGAATTAAGTATCAGGGAAATCAAAGAAAAATACAGTGATGACTTTAGGCAAAAATCAATGAACTGGAATGTTTATGATATTTTAGTTACTACCCCAGCTTATTCCTCAGACATTTTTATCACAAATCCAGGATTATTTGTTTTTGACTCAATCCCTGTGTAAGGTTTATATAGGAGAATACAACAAAATCTCTTAACAAAATTCCCTGATGCTAATTTTCTATCGATAAATACACAAGATATACAAGACACTAAAGAAAAAGTTAAAGTGAATTTCCCTGTAAAAAACAACATCTTTCAAATGTCTGAGTTATCTAAACCAGATCTATCTGAACTTATCAAAAATTCTGATATAAAAATGATATCTTTTAAGCATGAAGATGACCTCGATGATTTCTGGAAAAAATTCAGTCATTTTGGTGGATTTTGCAACATTTCTAATAACAGGAAGTCTTTATATATAAAAATTATCACAAAAGGTTATAGGAATTTTTTAGCTCTTGAAAACGATATTCAAGGTTTAGATTTAGATTTTGATAAGTGGATCTTTTATGGTTTTAAAGCTTCAGATATACGCAACTGTAGCCGTACAACAGGAGAAAATTTATACTTTATTAAAAACTAGTGATTTTACATATAATAAATGGATTTATACCAGGTTCTGGGTGTTGGGAAAAATGCATCTGAGCAGGAAATAAAATCAGCTTACAGACGTTTAGCTCTTCAATATCACCCAGATAAAAATCCTAGTCCTAATGCAAAGCAAAAGTTTCAAGAACTCACACATGCTTATTCTATACTTATTGACCCAGAAAAAAAGTATAATTATGACCATGGAATTACTGAAGATGATGTTATTGATTTTGATGACTTTATGGCATTTTTAGACCCTGACTTTTTTAGAGATTTAGGATTTCCTGTAATATTTACTTAGTCTGGAATGGAATTCTTAGGACCACTTTTTGCTATGGGGATGTTTGCGGATATGCATAAGTCAAGTGAAAGTGGTGAAAGTGTTGGAGAAGATGAAATGAAATCTTATAAAGAATTTATTGACAATAATATTGAAGTTGTTGATGGGAAGTTCAAGTGTAAGATTTGTTTTAAGAAATTTGGTAAGAGAGATATCGCGGAAAGACATGTTGGTAATAAACATCATGAAGTTGACTGTGATGATGATGATGATGATTAGAAAATCAGTTAATAATAAAAGTATAGGATAAAGTGTTTAGAAATAATTTGTGAAGATAGGGAAAGTTTTAAGAAACTTCGAGTTAAAGGATTATAAAAGTTGGCTTGTGAGATTTTGTATGATTAGATTTTAGTTGGGAAAAATTGTTGATGGATGTGAATTGTTATGATTTTTAAGAGAAGATAAATAAAAATTTAGCTGGCGAAAGTATTTGTTGTATACTTTTTTGATGTAAAGGGCTATTTAGTAGAATTTTTTGTTATAATTTAATGCTAGGAAATCGTTAGGATTATCATGAATCATTTAAGTAGACTATAGATATGATAATATATGAAATATTAATCTGATTTAAAATAATCTTTAGTGTAATAGAAAATAGATACTGGCATCCATCTACTTTGATCATATTTTTTTATAAAGAATTGGTTCTGAAAATCATCAAGTCTGATATTCGTTTCAGGCCGAATATTTAATCAGTAAAAGTTTTAAGAAAACCAAAAGTCTAAGCTATAATTGTTTGGTTTTTAAGGTAGAAATTTAATAACTTTAAGATTTCTTACAGAAATTCATTTTCATAACCTACCTTGCTATGAACTATAAAGTTGTTAAATGTTTTCTGCTAGAATATAAGCATAATATTTTCAATACAAAAATAAACTCTGTGATGAAGTCACTTAAAAAGTATTGATAAAAAGTCTAATTGGAAAGCAAGCAACATAAAATAAAATCATATATATTTAATCAACTAGACCAGTAAACCTTTTATTAACCAAAAGGCTTTTTCAATTCTCTTATACTCATATTTCCTTTAAGTTTAAAACCTAGATATTTAATTATCAGTATTTCATTAGGATATTGAAATATATAATAATATGAATGATCTTAGCTCAAAAGTATTTTCTGATGAGAAAGATTTAAAGCCTGATAGTTTTATAGTCAAGGCTTGCGAACTATCGTAAATTTTATTCAGTGATTTATTCAATGTTGATAATATTCACAATGGAATCAGTTTAAACCAAATCAAAAAAAAATATGATGGTGTATCTGCTCTTTTATCAACTTTAAAAACTGATGCTGAAAAAGGTATATCATCTTCTTCTATAGAAATTAGAAAAGCCTGCTTTGGTAATAACAATTTTAAAACCTTAGAAACCAGAATATTTAAAGAATTTGTAAAAGAATGCTTTGGAGATATTACTTTGGTTATTTTAATTGCCTTTGTTATATTGTATCTAGCTTTTGGGATTATAAAAGATCCAAAAAATGGCTGGTATGAAGGTGTTGGCATTCTTACAATTATTTTTATAATAATTCTGGCAACTTCAATCAAAAACTATTTAGAATATCAAAAACTTAAGGATTTTAATAATTTTTCACAAACAAGGAAAGTTACTGTAATCAGAGATGGTAAAGAAATTTCAATTTCAAGTTTTGATTTAGTAGTTGGCGATATTATCAAAATTAAAAAAACTTGTGCTCTTTTGGTTGATGCCCTTATTATAAGTTCAGAAGATTTATTTACTGATGAATTTGATGTATGTGGAGAAATAGAACCTAATAAAAAAGATGCAGAAAATTTCCCTTTTCTTTTAAGTGGATCTAAAATTTCTGGTGGTAAAGCTGTTGCTGTTGTTCTAGCTGTAGGGACAAATTCCTTACTTAGTAGAAATATAGAAAATATTGAACTCTCAGAAAGCGAGGAGACTCAATTAAATCATAAAATTGAGAATACTGTTTTGCCCATTGCCAAGCTAAGTCTTATTATAGTTATTTTCACATTTTTAATGCTTTTTGGATACCAAATTTATGATATTATAAAGAATGGGAGGAAATACGATAATCTTCAAGGTATAACTAAATGTTTTATGATCTCTATTGCATGTCTTATAACTTCCATACCTGAAACTCTCCCTCTTATTTTAGCATCAAGCCTAGCTTTCTCAATTGATAAAATGAAAAATAACAACATAAAAGTCAAACGCTTAAATACATTAGAAAACTTAAGCCAAGTAACAACTATCTGTACAGACAAAACTGAATTTTTAACAAAAACCGATATGAAAGTTGTGTCAATGTGTATCGGCAAAGATAATATTTTCAATAACACAGACAAAAATGATATAGACCAAGAAGTTATAAATTATCTTGGCTGGCATTTTTGCCATAACACAACATCTGATTACGAACTAACAGATAATGAAGATTTTCCCACAAGTAGCCGAATAGAGTTATCATTATTAAAACTTGCTAAGGAATGGGGTTTTGATTATAAAAACATCAGAAACAAAGAAAAAATAATTTTTCAAATCCCATTCAATCCTAATCATAAAAAAATGTACACAATAGTTGAAGAAAGTGGTACTATTTATATATTCATAAAAGGTGCTTCTGAGTATATTCTAGACATGTGTTCTAAATATGTGAGCAAAGGTGGACATACTCATGAACTTGACGCTGAAGAAAAAGTGTTAATAAAAACCGAAGTTATATCGAAATTTGCTATAGAAACCTATAGAACTTTAGGTTTTGCTTATAAAAAAGTTAATAAAAGGAATACATCTAAGTTTTTCAATACAGATGGAACTCCAAATATTCAAGCATTAGAAAGGAAAATGATTTTATTAGGGATTTTTGGTATCCAAGATCAAATAAAACCTGAAATTAGCGATACTATTAAATGTTGTCAAAATGCTGGAATAACTATAAGAATTGTCACAGGAGAACATCCTGAAACAGCTATAGCAATAGCTAAACAATGTAATATTATAGATAAAAACTATACTTGTAATAATGATGATATAGTTTTAACTGGAGAACAATTTCGAAATAGAGTTGGTAAAATCCTTAGTTTTCGTTTATTAAATGAAAAAAAAAATGTTGTCCAAAATTTTGAAGTTTTTAAAGAAATAGCAATTAAACTTAAAGTTCTTGCAAGATGTACACCTGAAGATAAACTTTTATTTGTAACTGGACTTAATCAACTTAAAGAAATTGTTGCTGTTACAGGTCTTGATAATAGTGATATTTCAGCTTTTGATGAAGCAACTGTTAGATTATCTACTAATTATAGCAATCAAATAACTCAATCAAATTCTGATATTATAATTTCTAATGGTTTCGATTCAATAACTAAATCTGTTCTTTGGAGTAGGAATGTTTATGATTTTATTGGCAAAATTATTCAATTCCATTTAACTGCGGTTATTGTATTTTTGATAATCAACTTTGTTGGAGTTATTTTCCTTAAAGTTTCTCCTATAACTACTATTCAAATGCTTTGGTTTAGTTTGATTTTAGATATTTTAGCTCCTTTAGCTTTGATTGATGAGTTTCCTAAAAAGTGTTTATTAAAATCTAAACCGGTTAATATAAATGATTCACTTATTACTCAGGATATACAAAAAAATATTTTTGGACAAGTAATTTATCAGCTTTTTTGGTTGTTTTATATATTAATAACTATTGATAAATTTATATATGATTATAATATCAATAGTTTTAATCAAAAGTGCCATAGTGAGATAAATAATGAAGACCATGTTATAGAAATTGAAAATCAAATCTGTAGTCAACTACCTCAGGTGTATAAATTTACTATATTATTTAATGCATTTATAATGATGCAGATATTTAATGAAATAAGCTGTAGGGAGATTATATCAACTGAATTTAATGTTTTTAACAATTTATCAAAAAAACAAATTTTTATTGTACTGTTAGAAATTAGCTTCCAGATTTGTGTTGTTCAGTTTGGTGGCCAGTTATTCCAATTCTCACCTTTATCGATACAACAACATTTTTTTTGTTTATGTATTGGTGCTGGGAGTTTGGTGTTTGGGATTGCTTTTAGATTAGTTCCGTCATCAGCGATTTGGTTTTTAAACACGAAAATTGAGGCAGGGAGTAAAATGGAATAGGATCATTTAAGTAGTTAAAAGAAATAGATTAGATGAAAAAATATGTTTGCGTAAAAGTATATATTTATATGATAGTGGGTTTATAAATTGTGTAAATAGAGTTTATATAATAAGATTATAATATATGTGAAAGTTTAGGTATGGAGATGGAAGATTTTATGCAAAGGGTTTTTTAGATCTTTAAGATTTAGATTATTTAATTTTCCTTTTCTTCAGTGTTTTTTTCACAGTTTTTTTCTCAGTTTTTTTCTCAGTTTTTTTCCCATACTTCTCTTCAAGGTTATTAAAAAACTCATCAGGGTTATTCTGTTTTCCTTTAATCTTCCTTATCAAAGCCAACATATTTTCATCAGGTTCACCTTTTTTTTTTTTATCAGTCTCAACAATCTCTTTTTCTTCTTTAATATCCTTAACTTTTTTCTTAGACGCTTCATATTTTCTGCTTTTAGGTAATTTTTTAGCTTGAATTAATTCATCTAAAATATTCCAAAACCTTGGTAAATCAGCTCTTTCAGATAAAGGCACACAATGTAAGATATCTTTCATATCTCCGTTTTTTTCTAAATAAAATCTGACAATATCTTCAATTTCTTCTGAAGAGTCTTTATATTTAGCCGCGAAATTATCAATATCTTTCATGCTGAGCTTTCCATATATAATCCTCTATAATATTCATATGCTTCAAAGAATTCATCACTAGCTTCAGTTTCACCTGTTTGGTCGTAAAGGAGCTTTTTCTTAGGGTCGCTGAGGATATTGTAAGCCTCGTTAAGTTTTTGGAAATTTTTCTGAGCATTTTCGAAATCCCCTGGGTTCTTGTCTGGATGTACTCTTAAAGCCATGATCCTATAAGCTTTTGTGATCTCAGCTTGTGTCGCTTGTTTACTTACCCCAATAAGCTCATATAATGATATTTTCTGAGTTTCCATTTCTTATATATTACCGCTAAAATTCCTATATCTTATCTGGTATCTATCATATTCTGAGTATAATTAACGTCTATTACTATATTTTAATATGCAGAAGCATTAAAAATCTTTTCTTTTCTTGACAGTGAGTTTCTTAATCTTGGGTACTGGGTATTAAAAGTCTTAATGCCCATAAAAATTCTAACCTTAACGAGAGATTAAGTTCAAACCTTCTTTTTATAACTTGGGTCTTTTCTAATAGCTTCAAAAACTCCACTTTTAATCTATTCTCTGAATGGCTTCTTGAGTTTTCAAGGTTTTCAGTTTGGAGATTTTAAGATAAGCCAAAGGTCTTTTTTATAGATTTTCAGCATTGTATTCCCACTTTCTATCAGTTTTTTTGTTTCTAGCGAGCAACCTCTTGACTAGGTGAAAGATATGCAATCGAAAATTTTCCTATTAGTTAGCCTGACAATAAATCTATATTTCGTTGTGATGCACTTGTTTTTCTGTTAAAATGCCAAAAATTATCTTCTATCATAATCAATTTTACCTTCTCTACTTTTTGAATTTGACTTGAAAGCTTATTATAATTGTTATTTTTGACACTTTAACAAAAACCATTCTTAACCACTGAAAACTGATCTTAATATTAAATCATTATACTTACAACTGAATTTTTATTTAGCTTTAGTTTCATTTTTTTTCTTTTTCCTTTTGTTCTGCAATTTTTTCAGAGTTAATATAAGCCCAATAGTCGCGATTTACTATATCTTTTGGAGCTCCGAATTTGTTATCTAAAGGAATTTCGTTATCACGTTCATGAAGAGCTTGACCTGTTTCTATATCGTTTATACAGCTTTGGCAAACATGTTTGGTTTTTGCACAGACTTGACAGATCTCAGTTTTTTTAAAGCGTTCTTTTATGGAAGGTCTCCAACGAAACACAGTAAATGGTCTGTCACAGACTCTGCAAGCACGATCAAAATTTGTTTTCATCATTCGGAGATATTTGTTGCTACCTAGACAAGATGTACAGACTATAGGAAAGTCTGATTCTTCCCAGTTTTGCTTGTTGCCTTCGCTTTTAATACCTAGACCTCTTTCACCCATATAAATTATTATTAAGATTTGAGATTTTCAGGCTTGTATATTTTTATATGATGCAAAAAAATTTTTTATCAATAACAAATATCACCCTTTGTAAAAAAACTGTTGATTCAAAGATAAAATTCATAGAAAAACATACTAACAGTTATCGTAAAAGAAATAATAAAAATAAAAACCTTAAAATAGACAAATTATTTTGATTGATTTTGGAATATAATCCTTTAGAGCCCATGTATTTTTCCCACTATTATTAACTTTATCATAATAAAATTCCTAATATACTTCACTAAGATAATTATTTACACAGAAACCAGCTATAATTTCTCTTTTAAAATAAAGCATTATTTCAACTAAATTTTGATATTATTTAAGAAAGTTGATACATCATAATCTAAATATTTTTATGGAAATTATATATGCACTTAAATATAAAATGTCTAAGAATAGGACTTAATATAGATATAGAAATCAGATCTTTACTTTTGACATTCAGGGTAAAGGCTGTATTTCCAGTGTCTAGATTTGAAAATTGACCACTCAAACTAGAAAGTAGATATCTGATATAAGAAGCATCAACTTTATTTAACCAGGTAAATCTATTTGACTCCAGTGCTTCAAGCTCTTTTACCCTTGGCATCAAAAAAATATTGTGAAATTAAACAGGTCAGACCGGGAAGATAAAATTATCTACATCACCAACTCCTTGATCATAAAAGCAATAAATTTATTTATATCAAATCTAAATCTCAACAAATTCATTCCATAAACCAATTCTTTCAGCATTTCTAATACGTCTACAAAATCTCAAATATTATGGCCTTATAAATTATATAAAATTTATAAAATCAGTTTATGCTTTTCACTCTGTTCTTTAAAAATTACAATTATTATCGATTTCTTTAATAACTATAGTTATTATCAATATCTTTATTAATTTTTTTTCAAAGCTATATATCTATTACAATTAAAAAAAATATCAGAGTCTTATAATAATAAATTGAGGAATCTAAATTTTAAAAATATTACTTGTACAAGCGAAGACAATGAATTTCCAATAAATGAGCTTTTTTATTCAAAAGGAAAAGGCTGGCAAAGTGATAGGGAACCAAATTATCCTCAAGAAATCATTATTGAATTTTCAGAAATTGTTAGTATCAATAGAATCAGTATAGAATCTCATCCAGATAAAATACCATCCAGTATAGAAATATTCTCATATAAGCCACATGATAGTAATAATATACCTTCATCAGACAAATTTGAATGGATATCTGTGGATTTTATGACTTTTGGTAAAGGTGAAAAATTGAAAAATAAAAACGGTGAAATAAAGATTTCGTCAGTTTATACTGAAGCTTTATACATAAAACTAGTGTTAAGCCCCTGTGTCATCTTAACGTTAAAAACCTGTTTAACCAAGTTGGGATAAAATTTATAAAAGTTTCGAGTGAAAAACCAGCAAGTTTATCGCCTCTAGAAACTACGCGCAAAAAAATTTTGGAACAAAGAAATTCTAATGAACTTACTCAAAGATTCTATAATGGAATAAATACAACACCGGAAGAGGATAAAAGTGCCTGAACCTCTTGGAAGAAATACAACACCGGAAGAGGATAAAAGAATGCCTGAACCTCTTGGGAGAAAAATAATACTGAAAATGCAAAACCTTTTATTAATTTTATAACTGAAAAGATTTGTATGATGATTTTTTCTAAAGATCATACCTTTAGAATAAAAGGGCTTGAAGAACTTGTTAGAGAGTTATCTAGAAAAGAAACATTTTTTAATCATTTAGAAACTAATCAAATATGCACAGGAATTCTTGGAGCTGTAAGATATACAACAAGAGATACAATGCAAGAAGTTTCTATAAATTCTATGAAACTTCTTTGCTTATTTATCGATGCTTTATCTACTTTATCTACTAAACCTATTTACCTTTTTGGAGATTCTTTAGAATATGTAAAAGTTATAATGGAAAATCTATTATTCCAAATTTGTAGCAAAATAACTATAGTAAAAGATGAAGCTAATTCCACCTATTTAAAATTGACTGAAAGTGAATTAGTAAGTAAGGAGGCCTCATTAAAAAATGTTTTTGACTTTTTAAATAATCATCAAACCAAGGAAAATTATTTGATTGGCAGTCTTGAACTTCTTATAAGAATGATAGAAACATTTGATGTCAAATTTTCAGATAGCAATAGAGTACAAATTTTTGAATATACTGGACCAAATATAAAAAAAAATAAAATAAGAATGCTTTCGAAAAAACTTTTGTGTATATATAATGAAAAAAATAAACCAATTATTTGTTTAGATTATGATATTCAAGCTAAGCCTTTTATTGATATTATCTCTGAAAATATATGCAAACAAATTTTTTCAACTAATCGAGAAGTTAAAAAAAAAGGCCTTCAAAGTCTTTTTAATGAACTATCGGATAAATATTCTTGGTTAAATTCAAAATTTTCTGTCTGTGAAATTTACATTGGTATTTTTGGAGTCGTAAATCATACAATTAAATATGAACCAGTAGCTTTAGAATCTATGAATTTACTTGAATTATTGATAAATATACTTCCCCCTAAGTTAGATTACAAAAAAAATAAATATGTCGCACAATATATCAAAAATATCCTCCCATTTATCATTGAATATTCTGGAAACTCTAATGATGAATTAAAAGAAAAAGCTCAAGATACCTTCAAAACTTTTATCACGAGCAAAATCGTAAATATAAATGAATCAATAGATGAAATTCTCAAAATTGATCCTATAAAGCCTGATTTACCCAAAAAAACACTAGCCAAAATTGAGCTTCTTAAATATTTGGTACCCTTGATGAGTTTGCCTAATTCTAAATTCCAGTATATAGCTAGTTATGCTAATATAAATGAGAGTCGCAAAACTTATGAAATTAAACAGGCTGCTTTTAAATTATTGAATGAAATACCTAAAAACTCTAATAGTTCTATTAGATAGTAAAAATAATATTTTAAGAAAAAAAAGCCTTTATAATATTTTACAGAGTCTAAGTTTTCTAATTTTGCTAACAGATTTTAAATCATAAACATTCTCTTAAAGCTTAAAAATACTGCATATAAGCTAAAAAACTTTATTTCTACTAGAAAATCTAGTTTTTTTTAAGCACACCCAACTGAGTTTTATAGCAAAAAAAATTAAACTACCACACTTTAAACTAAAAAATATACTCAAAGTAACTACCTTAAAAATTCTCTCATATCTCATATTAACATCATAACCTTTCTTATAAATTCTATTAATATATAACCCTACCTTATTCCCTCACTAGTATTCTTAATCATATCCATATTAAGTTATCTTTCTCATAACATTCAATTCCTAAATTCACTTAAACATTTTTAATAAAACCCAAGTCGAATCCCCCAATTCTCTTTTCCTCAATTAAAATCTCCCATCCTTTTTTTTCTTAAACCAAAAAAGCCTTATTTAATTCCTATAATTAACTGCCAAATGACTGAACAGGAGCTAAGAATCGCAAAAATCTCATCCTTACTAAACTCTGCGATAAGAGAAAAAAACTCAAAAGACTACAAAAAAGCTCTCCAAATGCTAGAAAAATGCAACCCTAAGCCATCCTTACAACAGCTCCTTGATGCCCAAGCTAAAGAAAGTAAGCATCATTTTGAATCCCAATCTAAGAAAAAAGATGAAGAGCCCGAAGTTAGGTCGAAAAAACCTAAAAATGACGATGAAGGCAGCGTAAATGTTGACGATATGAGTTTAAACCAATTAGAAGAAGAACTTGAAAACCTTCGAAAACAAGACCCTGAGCCTGGATCATATGAAAAGTCTAAAGAAGAAATTGAAGCTGAAGAAGAAAAAAGAATTCAAGAAGTCATCAAAAGATATGAAAAAACCTTTGGTAGGATTAAAGACCTTGGCTCATATAGGTCGAATACAGGCAGCGTAACTGGCAAAAGCATTGTCTCATCACATCCATCAAAAGGTTCAAAAGCATCAGAATTCTCAACAGCAAGTCAACGTGAAGCTATAGAAAAACTAAAAAAACTCGATGAAGAAGAAGAGAAAATCCGTAAAGAAAAAGAAGAACTTATGAAGTTTCTAGAAATGCGTAGTAGCTGTAAATCCTCATCAAGGCCAGTAACCGTATCTTCAATGCTCTCAAGACAAGAAATTATTGACAAAGAGCAAAAGCCTGAGTTGCCTAGAAGACAAGAAAAAGCACCTGAAAAACCATTAGAAAAAATCGTAGAAGAAAAGAAAAAAACAGTCAAATCCGTTAAGCCAAAAGATGAGCTTCAAGAATTATTTTCAAATTTATAATAGTTATAATTCTTGTGCTAAAAGTCTGACAAATTGCTTGTAATCTATAAGCCCTGAGACATCTTTTGAGGTCTGAGAAATTAGTCCATCAACTAGACTAGGTCTTAGTTGTAGGTCAGCTAATAGTTTGAAAGCTAGGAATTGTATTTCTTCTTTACTTAGTTTACCTTTTCTATCGAGGTCGTATAAATGAAATAAAGCCATGAGATCATCTTGCATGTTAATTTGATGGATTTTTTTTAGGGTTATATGAAGAAATTCGGGTAATGAGAATTGTTGCTTTTCTTCATGGATTTCACCGATTTTGTCGAATGATGAGAGCATTTTCGTTATTTCGGACTGAGATAGTTTGAGACCTAAGGAATCAAAGGATCTGGGGATGTCTTCACGTTTGAGAAGACCTGAACGTTTGCTGTGGAACCATTTGAAAGCTTTCATTGCTTCTTGGATGTCGTTAGGATGGATATGGAAGTGGGAAAAGTCAAGAACGGGCTCTTCAGCCATAGTGATTTTTATTGAGATGTTTAAATTTTTGTTTTAGTTTTTTTGGAAGGTGGCTTAGGTTTTATTGTGGTATGATGAGGATTTTTGTATTTTGTGGGTTAGGGGTGGTGGATTAGATTAAGATTTTTGAGGATTTTTTTTCTTACCTCTAAACCTCAAACCTTAAAATAAAACAAAATCTAAACCATTACTACTTTATTGAAACCAAATCTTTTTATTAGTATTTACCAATAATAAAATACACAGTAAATTCAAGTTATAGGATAATATTTATATGAATTTATAATAATCATAAATGCAAGGCATCAATAGGCCAATCCTCCCACCGCCTATAGAAATAGAAGATATTATGAGATCTTCATCAACTCGCCATATAAGAAAAAAATCACCTAAGTCGCCGATGTTTATAAAAGCCAAGCATCAAGCTTTTAACTCAAACAGGCAAATTTCCCCTTTTGAGAAAATCACGAGTAAAAAAGCTATATGTAAAAACACCCTTCCTGGCTTTCTTCTTACTAATCAACAAATTGAAGATTTTAGAAAAGTTAAAAACCCTAAAAACAAAATCATATCCCCTTGTTCGGTTTTTACACAAAAAACCGAATCTCCTATGTATGTCTACAATCATGGTGTAGTATCATCTTCACATACTCATCAAAAAAATCCTCAAGGTTCAGCTTCTAAATTGGAAATTATTGAACAAATTAAAACACTTGTTTTTGATAGCGACAGATCACCAGAACAAATTATTTTGAGGATTGGAAAATTGGATTTGAGTATTAGCGATCTGAGTTCGTTGAAACAAGAACAACCTTTGACAAACAATGTAATGAACGCAGGGCTTAAATATATTAAAAAAAGAAACAAAATTAGAATAAATTTTAAAAAAGAACCACTTGAGAGGGTGTATATTATCAGCACCCAACTTTGTGAAAAAATATTTGGTGAGACTCCTTGCGAAGAAAAGCTTATAACAAAAGATCTTTTGAAATACGAGTAAGAAATATATAGTGATATATTATTTCCTGTTTTTGTTGGGTATTGGACTCTTTTAGTCTGTAGCCTTGGAAGAAAAACAATATTTTACTATGACCCAATTGGCATTGAAAGTTCAGATAAACTAATGAAAAATAGGCTTTTTAATTTTTTAAGACAAGAAATCCAACTTGATGAATCAGTTATACAAAGTATGTTTATAAAAAAATTAACCTATAAAAATATTACTGAAAGCGAAGTTTATGACCATGTGGATTCAGGGATTTATATACTAAGACAAGCTTTTAGACTTTCATTAGATAGAAGAGCTCATGTCAAACCGGAGTATATGAATGATTTTAGGTATAAACTACTTTATTATCTTTTCAAGCACGGAACAAAGGTTATTATATAAGAATTAGCGTTACTCATATTCAAATACTTAATTAATATCTTCAAATTAAACTCATTCATATTCGATTGATTCTTTAACAATTACCTTTGATTTTAAGGGTTTACTTCTTGTGATATCTATCTTGTTAAATTTTCAATGTATTATTGTGTTGAAAATAGGGATTAGATGCTATTGTAATTGCATTTGAAATTAGGTTTAAGAGTGTTAAAAGGATTAAGGGGGAAATTTAATTTTAGAAGTTTGATGAGGGCTTTTTGTTAGAAATGCTAATGTTTAGGTTTAAAGTTTTGGATGATTTTTCGTATTATTTGATTATAAACTATTAATTTTTTTTTGATTTTGATATTTGCCTTTATGTTGTTATAACAATATTGATTTTTGGTTTTTATCTCTTTAAGCATCAGAAATAAGTTAAATCAACCTAAGATTGATGTATTTATCTTATTATATTATAAGATTACACTATTTCCTTAATAGAACCGATTTGAACTGTTTCATAAGTAGCTTTGTTTATCCTTAACTGTCTTTCCTGCTCAGCAAGTCTTGCTTCTTTAGAAAGTACTTCAAATTCTTCAGACATTATAGACTTAGGCCATGGGAAAGCTTCCTTAACAGGTGGTCCAATAAGCCTAGGAGATGGGACAATGTTTTCAGTTCCCCGATTCAATTTTCTTTTCTTCACAGCTTCCATTAAAGACCTAGTACTAGGGTTGTAATACCGTTTGTTAGACTCTTCAAACTTTAGTTCCATTTAAATATAAATTTAAACGTTTATGTTAGAAATATGAAATTTATATAGTAACTGATTATTATAGATAATGTCATAGAATATTGTAGGAATATATTAATAGTAAAGTTTGTGGGTTTAAATAGGATATGTAAAATTATATGTTTTATGAATAGTAAAAGTCTCTTATAGTATTGTAGTTTTATGTACTTTTTTTATGAGAATCTTGTGGTATGTAAGTTTTTATAGTTTTTTGAATTGCAGGTTGTTATATAAAAGTTATAATTTTATGTAGTTTTTATAGTTTTTTGAATTGCAGGTTGTTATATAAAAGTTATAATTTTCTCTATATTCTATCATTATCTCCTTCAAAAAAATTCTCTCAATCCTACAAAATAATCAACCATATCTACTAAACCTATTTTTTTTAAATACAATCTACTTTACAACTCTCCAAATAATTTTCCTTACTATCACAATCAACACCTTCTTTTAATTCTTAAACCTTCTTAAAAAGCCCTAACCTCAAAAAATTACCATAATCCCTTTTAACACCCTAAACCCACATCTTTATTATCCCATCATCACATTCTTCCATCTCTTTTCCAAATACCTTCTATCAAAACCTAAGCCCTTTTCCTTCAAATTCTTATAACATTATAAAATGGATCAACGCCTAAAAACCCAAAGCTCAAGTTTTTCTTGTTTACCCGTTCAAAACCCTGTAAAGCGAGTCTTCGTCATAAAAAATCTTGACACCGGAGAAGAAGTTGATGTCAGAGACGAAAACAAAGATTCCTACGCATCTCGTCTAGCAAAAGTTTTAAACCTCGAATACAAACAACAAGAGCTCGAAGAATTTTACAAAGAAAAGCGTAAAATGAACGTAAAACTCTGGGAAGCAATAGAACACAATGATATAAATTTATGTAAAGAACTCTTAGATCGAGAGATTTATAATGATCTTATAGCACAAACTAATGCAAGAGGTCTTGATGAATGGACTGCTTTACATATAGCAGCAAGTGAAGGTTTTAAAGATGCATGTGAAGTTTTAATATTCCAAGGTGAAGGTACTGATATAGATTCTAGAACTTCAATGAAAAGGACACCTTTGCATTTAGCATGTTTGCATGGTCATTTACCTGTTGTTAAAGTTTTAATAAGAGAAGGGGCTGATATAAATGCAATTGATATTGAAAATAATACATCATTACATTATGCTAGTGTTAATGGACATTTAAGTATTGTCAAATGGCTTTTGTGTAGAAAACCAGATATTAGGATAAAAAATTATCTTGGGAAAACTGCTGCTGATGTCGCTGTTGGGTTTGAGATTTTTACTGCTTTTAATGAACATTGTGCGAAATTCTCAATACCATTGCCTAGAACTGAATATACAAGAACCCCTTTTTATAGTTCTTATATGCACAATTCTAGACAAGACCAAATACATAAAATGTTAGAAAAAGCTGCACATCCAACAGCTGAAAAAGATTTGAAAACATTTAAAGAACGACCTATTGTCCATGTATCAAGACCAAGTACGAATGCAAGAGCGAAAAGTTTAACTGCGAGTTTAAAAAAAGAAGTTGAGATACCTGCAATAAAAATAAGCCCTTATGATTTTAAAGGGCTTTTACAGCTTGGAAAAGGGAGTTTTGGTGAGGTTTATCTTGTGGAAAAAATCAGCACAGGTGAACAATACGCACTTAAAGTGTTAAGAAAAGATAAGGTTTTAGGGAATAATCTTGTCAAATACGCTTTTGCTGAGAGGAATATATTATCAGGTATAAACCATCCTTATATTGTCAGGCTAAATTTTGCATTCCAAACACCAGAAAAACTTGCCTTTGTTATGGAATATTGTCCAGGAGGTGATCTTGGAACACATTTAGCTAGAGAAAAGCATTTCACTGAAGAAAAAGCTCGTTTTTACGCAGCAGAAATACTTTTAGCTCTAGAAGAACTGCATAAACATGGGATAATTTTCAGAGACTTAAAGCCAGAAAATGTCGTCCTAGACCCAGATGGTCATGCAAAACTTACTGACTTTGGGCTTTCAAAAGAAGGTATGGAAGAAGGACAAAAAACTCGATCATTTTGTGGCTCAGTCGCTTATCTCGCTCCAGAAATGCTCAGAAGGGCAGGACATGATCGAACTGTTGACTGGTATTTATTAGGTGTTGTTCTTTATGAAATGATTGTTGGAACTCCACCATATTATTCTAATAATCGAGAACAATTATTTAGTAATATACAAAGAGGGAAACTTGTATTACCAAAAACTATGTCTGAAAACACAAAAAATTTAATAAAATTATTATTGCATCGTGATCCTAATAAAAGACTTGGAGCATCTAATCGGGATTCAGAGGAAATTAAAGAACATAGTTATTTTTCTACTGTTAATTGGGATGAATTTATGAAAAAAATGGTAGCACCACCTGCTTATAGACCTGTTAGGAGAGTACCGAAAGGGGTTGCTTTGGAGAAAATTTTTGGAAAACTTGAAGAGGAAAAAATTAATCAGAAAGTTGATGGCTGGTCTTTTATTACACCTTCAGGAAAGTAGTTAGTTGTATTCATAGTATAGTATGTAAGGAATTTAAGGAGTAAAATTGGATGGTTTATGAAATTTAATGATTTGGATAGGCTATGGTTGATATATTTAATTAGAGGATCAATTATGAGTTTATGTGGATAAAATTCAGGTATAATTTATATACATTATAGATTTAATTATAGTTTGTATAATAATATGTTTTTGAATTGTTTTGAATCATATAAAACAATTAATAGAATAAATTAATAATCCACATACAATAATTACACATATATATAATCTATGCAAAATCATAAACAGTTTTTATAAAACCAAAATCTATTCTTAATCATAAAAAGCAAAATCCTGCAAACCCAAAACATTATCCCTCATATAAACTAATTCCTAAACATTAACTGAAAATTAAATCTAAAAATCCCCAACACTTTCCTATAAAACTCAAGCCTCCAACCTTAAAATCCTCATAATTATTACAAACAATATCTTCCAAATATCTTCACCATTCCTTTTACCAAAACCCTAATTATAATACTCAGTAATGGATCTTGAAATAGACGTTCATAATATAGAAAAGGGTCTTCACGAGCTCTTCAAGTACGCATTCGTCACAAACTGCAACCTAGACGACGAAAGCATAACCTCTGAAGAAGCAAAAACCCTCGAAGAACTCGACCCTTCTGAAACCTTAGAAAACTTTAAAGACCTAGTCTTAAACCTTCTAAAATTCAAAAAGGAATACAAAAGTTCAGATAAAGCAGAACTAGCTCAAAGAAGCGAACAATTTGAAACTATGCTTCAAAAACTTGAAGCTGAAGTAAGAACTCATATTCGTGTAGAGCATCAACTAAAACTGCATATTGAAAACCATCAGCATCGAATTGATGAACTAGAAAAATCAGAAGCTTCTGGTAAAAATCTTATAAAAGAACTCGAAGATAAATGCACAAACAAGAAAAACACCAAATCCCCTGAAGTTGACAAATCACGTAAAGAATTAGAAGAAAAAGTTAGGAATTTGCTTGAAGTTGTTGATAAAAAGGATAAGATTTTACACAAGATTGAGTATGAAAACATAAAACTTAGAACTTTATTAGAAGAAAAAGCTCGTGAATGTGAGGTTATAAAAAAGGAGTTATTGAGGATTAATAAGATGCCTCCTAGAGGAAAAGAACTTCAAAGTTCAGGAACTGTTGAGATGATTAAGAAAAAGTTTGAGTTAAGTAAAAATCAAAAGTTGACTGAAAGGTCACCAAGTGTTAGGGAATATTCAAAGAGTGATAGGAGATCGCTTGGAGAAAGTGAAATGGCTAAATTGACTTCATCGCCTATGACTAAGAGAGATAACTCAGCTAGTATGAAAAAAGAAGATAGTAAGAGTAATGCAAAAGTACCACCAAGAGGTCATGTAAGGAGTATTTCTGATCATAAACTTGCATGTAACAAAAGGACACCATCAAGGTGATAATTGTTATTGATATAGTAATATGATGGAGAATATATGATTTTATAAAGGAATTAATAGGCTTTGATAAGGATTTTAAGAAAAATAGTTAGGGTTTTTTAAGATGTAGTTTATTATAATTATGTTTTTTATTTATATAATAGATCTATTATACTACTTGTTCTCTATAAAAACTTCGTTACCATCTACAACATCATGCATTTCAGAAACTGGCTCATAATGACCTTGAGCTTCTCTTGGCTGTGATTGGATAATATGAGTGGTATTAAGCTCTAAATCCTCATTTGATAATGGGTAAATCCTATAAGCTTCTTTTGAATCTACCCAGCATAAATGTTTAATCAATTTTACAATTATCACAAATGAGCAAGTTAACGAAAACACAAAAATTGACAAAATACCTAAAAAATATACAATATTCTCTTTAGGATCAATATAATTCTTCGACAGAATAACATATATCAAAATTATCAAGATTGATGCTACCATAAAAAGAATCCCTAAGTAACATAAAAAATGAGGATTTTCAGCTAAACCTTCTCTAGGGTCACACTTTTTAACTTTTTTAACCTCAACATTGAAGGTGTATTTGCATACTTCACACTTTTTTGCATCTTTTATCCCGCCTTGAGATGCTATCCATGCATTTAAGCAGTCTAAATGTATGTATTTTGATGATCCTTTGCATAAACATGGACTAATCACTTTTTTTTCTTCAGTTTCATCTTCGAAGCAGATCCTACAGACTTTTCTGCTTTGGTCTTCCATATAGATAATTATTTTAGTATTTAAGATGAGGAAAATTTGGTAGGGGTTTTGAGATTTTTATATTATAGTGAAGGGTAGATTTAGAAAAAGATATTGAGGATGATGCTGAAGATTTTATGTGAATGATTATATGGAAGATATGGTAACACACTTTTATTTTTTGATTGATAAAGGTTTTAAGATGAGAAAAGATATATTTTAGGATTTTTATGGGATGAATTTGTGTGGTTAAGATAATAATTATTCTTTTGTATAAAAAGTGGCTTGAATTTTTTTTATATGCTAAAGTGTGTTGAGGTTATGATTTAATAATATTTATAGGCTTTATGATATGATGAATTGATTTTTGGGGTATTGAGGAGGTAGAATATATGATTTTATTTAAGTTTAGAATGATTTGCTAATACTTATAAAATTATCTGTTTCAATAAAATACAAATTTCACAGCAATACTTTCCCAGATTAAAATAGTTTATTTTACAGATAACTAATAATCTAACTTTTACACTAAATTAAATCATTTCTAATTATTAATAAAATCATTTTTTCCTCTACATTTCAAAAACTTAAATTTTCCTAACTACCTATGTCATACCGAAAATCATATTTCATAATAAAATCTTCTATAAAATTCTCACTTAATAAAACTAAAACCCACGAATCTCTGATTATCATAATAATCATATAAAATATATATCTAATATCATATTTAGATGCTAAAATACGATTAATTATCAGAAAAGATTAATTTACTTGATCATTCTTGTGGGATTTTTCATGAAGACTGAGATTATTTGATTGAGAAAAGCTTTTATTACAGCCTTGAAAACTGCAAACATAAGGTTTCTCCCCTGTATGTATCCGTAAATGGGTTTTTAAATTGAAATCCAAAGAAAAGCATTTCCCACAAAATAAGCATCGGAAGGGTTTGTCTCCAGTATGCACAAGCATATGCCTTTTTAGTTTAGATTTATCCCGAAAAGTTTTTTGGCATGATTCAACAGAACACACATATTGACTTTCGATTTTTTCTTTTCTTTCATTTTCTACTTCTTTTTCTATTATCCTCTCAGCTTCATTACTATTTTTCTGGAAATCAGAGACTTTATCAATAATCGACATATCTTTGATTATTGGAGGTATGTCTATGTAAATTGCCCCCTCTTGCACTTTTTTTATGCATACAACTACAGGATGAAGGGTAATTCTCGTGTTATTGTTTTGTTGAGGGTCTTTTCTTGGGATTTTGAAAGGAATCATATCGTGTTTATTTAGCATTGTGAAATAATTATAATATCCTTTTAAAAAAAGATAAATATTTTATTCTTTAGTCTATTATTAAACACACAAGTCTTTAAAAGTATAAACTTATTAGTATTAAATAAAAATAATTCTTAAATAATACTTTATATCTAATAAAATATTCCTTTCTTTTCCTAAATTCTATGAAATAATTTAAAAAACCCTATATTATAACTTCATTGAATATTTTAAAACTTAGGATAATATACCTATCATATCTTTAAACACAAAATTTATAATTAAAAACTACAAAGAAATTTTAGAAAAAATAAATAATCTAAGCTATTCATCATTAATTCTTGGCCACTTTTGTAAATTAATGTCAAAGCATCCAGTAACTTCTTCAACTATAGCAATTTCATCATTATTACACACAAATGTAAAAATATTATCATCATTTTTGACCCCTGATCTTCTTGTGAGTATTTCATATTCTTTTTTATTAACAGGGCTAGAAATTATAACATAAGTTGGTTTATTAGTTTTAATCCTTCTAGCAAAAACTTGTTTAGCAGAACATATAAGTACGTTACATAATCCTTTAGAAAAAATATTTAATATATCCTCAGAAATTTGAAATCCTTGATTTGCTCGTATAATTCTTGGAAAATACGATTCCAAACTTTTTGCATAAAACTCAAGGATTTCATCTTCAACACAAAACAGGACTGTCTGTATATCCTCAGCCTGATTCAAAAGTTTTTTAGTCATTTCTAACCTCCCCTCAGGATTTTGTACCTGTATATAAAAATGATTAGCCCAAGTCATATAAACATAATCAGAAACAACAATAGCTTTCAAAATACTCGGCATATAATTTTCTATAATATGAGCAGTAGGTTCTAATATTTCTATTACATTAGTAAACCACCAGATTTTTGCTTGTGGAGCTTTTTGCTTTATCATATCAAGTATTTTAGGAAATTTCTGATTTTCATAATTAACTGCATCTATGATTACATATCTAACTTTATCATATGTTCTTCTAGCCTTACTTAAAAGGCCATAAAGCTTAAACAATGATGCTATGGCAATTTGACAATTTTTTAAAGGTACATAATCTTCATGTAATGCGGTAGATTTATCAGAGATACAATATTTTATATCCCAATCATATGCAAAATTAAGCATTTTTTGATATGTTTCTTTTACTAGGTAATCTTTGCCTTCTAGGATTATAAATTGAAGATTTTTATATTTTCTTTGTAGTAAATTATGAATTGCTATGTTTAGTAAAGCACTTTTCCCAGTTGCTGCAGGGGAGGAAATTAAAACATCGTTATTAGAGAGTAAAACTGGTAAACAGTGCTGATGTAATAGAGGTGGGCTTTCGATATTAGACTTTTTTATTAATTCCAGCACTTCTGGTTTTAAATGCATTTCTTCGTAGGAACTATGGATTGGAAAGTCAAAATCCTTTTGTATGGTAAATGACGACCTTTCCATTTAATTGTTTATATGTTATTTTATTATGTTTAGCCCCTGGTGTTAAAAAATATTAAATTGGGTATTTTTATAAAGATGAGATATTGGGTGTTGTGGTTTTTGGTATATTTTAGGGAAAGTGCTAAGATTTAGAAGGCTTGGTTATTGAAAATTTTATGGTGAAAAAGCCTGGAATTAAGATTTTAGGATGCGTGATTAATTTTACTAAGGTAAATAAGTTATTAAAAAATTCTAGGACCCATATGAATAAACTGATTTATTAAAAAACTTAATACCTAAATCTAACTTTTCAATCATTAGCTCTTGGCCACTTTTGTAAATTAATTCCAAACGAGCCAGTAACTTCTTCAATTATAGCCACTTCATCATTATTGTTCACAAAAGTAAAAACCCTGTCATTATTTTTCATCCCAGCTCTTCTTGTAAGGACCTCATAATTCTTCTTATCAACAGGACTTGCTATAATAACATAAGTAGGTTTTTCACTTTTAATCCTTCTTGCAAAAAATTGTTTATTAAAACACACAAGCACTTTAAATAACCCTTTACCAAAATCATTTAAAATTTTCTCAGAAGCTTGTGGTTTTTGATCTGAAAACAATACTTTTGGAAAATACAACTCAAGTTTTACCCTAAAATCCTCAATAATCTCATCAGTAGTACAAAACAAAATAGTCTGGATATCCCCAGCTTGATCTATGATTTTTTTTATCATCTCAATTTTTTCTTCTATATTTCCTACTTGAACATAGAAATGATTTACCCAAGTAACATCAACATGATCATTGATAACAATTGCTTTAAGAATCATTGGCATATATTTTTGTATTATATTAGCTATAGGTTCTGGTATTTCAATACCATTAGTTAAATACCAAAACTTTACTTGTGGAGCTTTTTGTTTTATAAGATCAATAACTGTAGGGAGTCTTACATCTTCAAAATGAACTGCATCTATAATTACAAATCTTAATGCTTCATATGTTCTTTTAGCATTTTTCAGAAGGCCAAGGAGTTTAAATATAGAAGTTATGGCAATTTGGCAGTTTTTAAAAGGGGCATAGTCTTCTTTAAATTTAGTTGATTTATCAGAAACACAATATCTAACATTCCAATCAAAAGCGAAACTCAGCATTTTTTGAAAGGTCTCTTTAACTAAATACTCTTTTCCTTCTAAAACAATAAATTGAAGATTAATGAAATTCCTTTGTAGAAGATGATGAATTGCTATGTTTAATAAAGAAGTTTTACCAGTTGCTGGAGGGGATGATATAAAAACCTCATTTTCAGATAGTAAAGCAGGCAAGCAGTGCTGATGTAGTAAAGGGAGTTTATCAATTTTTCCTTTATGGATACACTCTAGGACATCTGTTCTTATTTGCATATCTTCATATGAGTTATATATAGGAAAATCAAAGTCTTTTTGTATAGTGAAAAATTCATTTTCCATTATATTTATATAATTTAAAAAAATCAAACTAGTTTTCTATAACTTTACATGAGAAAACCATATAAGCATTGAAAAAAATACCACAAATAAAATGTACCTTGTTTTTCTTATTAATTAACACCCTAAAACCTTATTATTTCTAAAAACCTCAACCCTATAACTAATCTAATATCCCAACAAACTTTTCACATAATAAAATTCCTATAAAATCCCTTTCAACAAAAGCCTACAACTATAAAAATCCTTCAAATAAATACAATCATCCAACATCTAATCTACCAATTTCCATCTTCCTTTCCTAACATCCCATTTTCCTCTACAACTTCTATAAAAACCCTACTTTCATCTGAATTTTTAAAAAAAAAAAATTTCATATCCTATAATTACCCCTTTAAATAAACTAACCCTCCACTCTCATTACCTACTTTACCAATAACTATAAACATAACCTAAGTTAATATAAAATATGGTTGAAACAGACTTATTCTTACCCTTGATCGCTGGTGCTGTAGCATATTCATTTCTCAACCTGATAATCCGTTCACGTTTAAAAATCCCCACTTATCTAGAAAGAAAAGAACAATTCGATTACCTTGGCCAACACATTTCTCTTATCCATTCAGTCCAAGCAATAGCCATGTGCGTATTTTCATATACATATTCTAAAGGAATTGATTATTATGGAGATACTGACTATCTCCAAGTCTTAACCTTAGCTTTTTCCCTTGGATATTTCACTTATGATGGCATTTATGCTGAGATATATGGAGTTCATGATTGGCCAATGAGAATTCATCATATTTTTGTCTTGGCAGGTGGGCTTTCTTTATTGCTACAGACAAAAGGAGGGGCGATTGGGTCAGTATGTCTGTTTATAACCGAGCTTTCGAATCCTTTTTTACAATCGAGGATGATAATGAAAGGTAAGAAAATGGAAGGAAGCAAAATTTATCAAGCTAATGAACTGGTTTTTGCTTTTGTGTTTATTTTCAATAGGTAAAATATATGCAGAGGGCTTATTGGCACTGTTATAACTTATAATGTGCATCAGTTTCCGCTACCATGGCTATTAAAATGCATGGTTTCTGGGGTTTATGGTGTTAGTGTGTATTGGATTTTTATTATTTTTAGTTTGCTTAGTAGGGATTTGAAGAATAAGAAAAATATTAATGCTTGTGAGAAATGTCTACTGAATTTCATGAGTGGGGTTAAGTCAAATCAGCTTCTTTTGGCTTTTGCAATTATAACTTGGTCTCTTTTCCTTCCTATAACATTGTCTGCACTCGAACTTGGACCCTTGAATATAATTTATAAAGGATTCCGCGTAGTTTAGATTATAGGTTTAGAAGATTAATATAATTATTATCATAGACCAGGGGTTGAATATTTAATAAAAGTTTTATCGTGTTGAATATGGAATTTATATTATAAAACAATAGGTTTTTAAGGTTTATATGATAAGATTGTATTATAAAGATCATAGTATTTCAAGATCTTGTAGATTATGTTAATAAATAGTTTACTTTGGTCGTATATGATTTTCAATATTTCTATGGTATATTTTTTTTAATCCCATAGTTATTTTATAAGTATTGGATAGATTAATCATATAAATACATTACAATAAATATGGGTTGTTGCGGATCAAAGCCTGTTCCTCTTCCTATTCTTCCATCATCTCACCCTCCTTTATCACAGCTTCAATACGCAAAGCCAGAAGGAACTGATAGTTTACCTAAAGCTGTACCTCACAATGAGCCTGCTCCTCATCATGAGCCAGTTCAAGTTCATCATCCTCCTGTTGTAAAAGATTCAGAATCAGTTCACCATCCTGTTGTAAAAAATTCAGAGCCAGTTCCTCATGTATTAAAACCAACAAAATTTGAATGTGATAATGAGCATGGTCTTTTATGGTATACCGACTTACCATTTCATTATTTTACAGTATCGAATAATTGGACAATTAGATGTAGTGTTTGTCAATCTACATACTCATGTGCTGGTTGGCATTGCAGATCATGCAATTATGATATGTGCATTAAATGCGCTGAACATCTTGGCAAAAAAGCTCCTGAACTCAAATGTAGCGGTGGACACACTTGCACTTGGGCTCCAGAGTCTGTTTTTATTTATAAAGAAGAATCTGATTCAAATGGTTTTATATGCAATATTTGTAGAGATCATAAATATGAACCAAATTGGAATTGTGTTATGTGTTCATATGATGTTTGTATATCCTGTGCAATTGAAACTAAAAATATCCACCCTCCAATAGATTATTTGATGTGTTCAGAAAACCATCATCTAAAATACTATAAAGATATCCAAAGCCATATATCAAGTGAAGTTCAATTAGTTTGTGACAAATGTAAAACTGAAATTACTGAAGGAGAATGTTTTATTTGTAATGAGCATAGTTTTGATATGTGCATGAAATGTGCAAAGAAAAGAATGTTTAGAACAACACCTCATCCTGGGTATCAATGTAAAGAAGGGAAAAAATTGAAAATAGAAGATATTGAGAATATAAAAGAAGAGACTGGAGAGAATATTAAATGTGATATATGTTTAAGGGATAATATGAAATGGGCTTATCTTTGTGGAGATTGTTTACAATGTTATTGTTTAACTTGTAGTAGAGGATTATCTAGGAAAATTGAAGAATGTTATAAGAAAAAATGTGAAAAAGGACATCAGCTTATATGGGCTTCGAGCTCAGATGCAGAGATTAAGAAGTTTAAATGCAACAAATGCTCTAAGAGCTATTCAACAGGGCTGTTTACTTGTGAAGAATGCAACTTCAATCTTTGTATTAATGAAATTGATGTTGTGCAAGAGATTTAGTTTAGTATTTAGGTTAATAGTATTTATTGGATTTTGGATTGTATTAAAAAACAAGGTCTTATTGAATTATTTTATATTTTATGATAGCATTATAATAAATTCTAACCTCCGAAAATCTTAAACAAAAAGTTAAAAATCACTCATAAATCTCTAAAACTACAAGATTTCCAAAATAAAAAAAACTATAAAAACATACAATTAAATTTTTCTATCTGAAATTTAATGAAATTTTATATAACATACTATGGTTTATTATAATGAATATCCTATCCCCACAGCTTGAGTATCTTCGAGCAAAGGAAAAGGATTCGCAAATAATATCTGAAATAAAGTCATGTGCTATATCTTGCTGTAGAGATATATTTGGAACTGGTTTTTTAAGTGAAATCAGTTTAGGAGTTGAATTATTTTATCTTATATCATCATTACTTATAGGCGATACTAAACAAACACCTGGAAATGAACACACAGCAACATCATTAGTTGAATTTTCTAAACTTAGTATGTATAAAAGAGTTCTTGTAAGTAAAAACTATTTAATAGCAGCAATCAGATTTGCCCCAAGTACTATGAAAACTTTACTATATATTTTTCTTAAAGTCATCTATCCTTATATATTTAGAAAATTGTATGAATCTTTTAAGAAAAAACACCCTGAAAATAAAATTGTCCAGGCTTTGCCTGGACCTGATGAAATAATACAAGAAGTAACAAAAATTAATTTTGCTATGTTTTTGATAACAGGGTATTATGATGAAGTTTCGAAAAGAATTTTAGGTTTAGTGCTTTCTAAATTACAAAGAGCTACGACTGTTCATTTAGCATTGAAAAGACTTGGGTATTTGGTTTTAATACAATCTTTTTTTTCTTTATATAAGATTTTTAAGAAGATTTTTGTTAATTTGGGGAAAAATAATGATAAGGAAATTGTGGAAGTTCAAGATTATGAGAGGGCTGAGTGTAGTTTGTGTTTAAGCAGTTTGAAAAACCCGACTTCAACACCTTGTGGCCATGTTTTTTGTTGGAATTGTATTTTTACTGCTGCAGGGAATAACCCTGTGTGTCCGAATTGTAGGCAAAAGTTTGTCCCTCAATCGCTATTGCAACTAAGAAACTATTAGAATCCTTAGTCACATATAATTTTTATCTAAGTTTCTTTTAAAATATTACCTTGTAGCAAAAATATCAGCAATTTAATGTTTAATCATTCAAGCATAGCAAACTTCTTCTAATCTCCAACTTTCATCTAATATTTTCCAACTTCTTCTAATCTCCAACTTTCATCTAATATTTTCCTTATAAACATCAAAATAACTATAACTAAAAAAAAATCCTCTTACTGTGGAAATCCTATTTGTCCACCAAGCGCATTCTCCAAATCCTCATAAGCTGATTTCTGCAGAAGTTGTGTATTCTGCAAACGCTGTATAAGTTCTAACTCCTCCTGTTCCATCCTAGCGACTTCTTCTTCCCTTTCACGACGTAGCTTATTTTCCAACTCAATTTTCTTTTCATTTTCCTGTCTAGCTTTTTCCCTTTTCGCTTCTAAAAACCTTTTCCTTTTTTCTTCAGCCTCACGTTGTTGGCTTTTGATTTGATTTTTCAACTGTTGTTTTCCAGCTAAATCCTCTTTTTTAAGGTCTTCAAGTATTTTCATATTCTGCGCCCTGGCTATTTTTATTGATTGAGCTTCATACATGAGCTTTGTACTTCTATATTGATTTGCTTGATCTTTAACATTTTTTCCTTTTTCTCTATTTATTCTAGCTTCTTCTATTTTATTCTGTTCATCCTGTTCTTTTTTTCTACGAAGTTCTTCACGTTTTTTCTGTTCTTCTATGTTACGATTTCGTGCTTCAATAATTTCTTGGGCTTTTTTTCTTGTTTCCTCAATTTTTTTTATAGCTTTTTGCTCTTCTTGTTTTAATAAGGCGATTCTATTTGCTAGGAGTCTTGCATCTTCATCTGCTCTTTTGCGCATTTGTTTCGCTTCGGATAACTTTGAATGCTCAACGTAATCGCTTTGGTTCATAATAACTGTTAATTAATTTTTCCATTTGAAACCTTATGAATGAGTAGTTAGTAGGGTGTAAGTTTATTGTAAAAGTATGATTTTTGGATATTAGGTTATGATTATAGGGTTAAGGTTGATTTTGGTAATTAGGAATATATAAGGTTTTGATTGGATTTAAAAGGTTTTATAGAAGATATAAAGTTTTTTATAATGTTTTAGGTGGATTTGTGGTGTTAAGAAATTTTGGAGGAATTTTATGTTATGATTGATATTTTTTTTGTTGGATTTGTATATTTTGATGTAGGTTTTAGATGGGGGGATGATGATGTTTAGGAGTGAGGGAAGATTAGATGGCAGGGTTGAGGTACTATTATTGTTTATAATAAAAATAATATTATAAGTAAATTAATAATACACTTACTCAATTTTTTCAGTCTTCGGGTATTTATAATATCACATAAATAAAATTTTTAGAGTCTCTAAGAAACTTAAGATTATTTATCTGATATTCATCATAATATAATTTTCTAAATCCTAATCATAGTATTTGATTAATAAAAATATTAATTATTATATAATCTACTTCAATAAAAAGTAACAATTCCGAAATCCTAATTGCAACAAGAAATTTTACTAAAAATCCTTCGCTATTGATCACTTTGTTTAATCCTAAAACCTTAAGTAACAATTTTCATGCTTATTAAAATATCAAATCATTATTACCTTAATCCTGAAAGTCAAGCCATTAGAATAATATAAAAATTTAACCCTTTAAAACTCATCTATTTAAACTATATCTAATTAAAAATCTCTAATCTTTCTCTTCACCTTAAAAAATCTATTCAAATCCTCTTTTCACATCAACCCTTATATACCTTCTCATCCAAAAAATCACATAATTCAAAAATTTCAAAAAATCCAAAAAATTCAAAAAACCAAAAATATTCCTCATATCCTAACAATTTTAAGTTTTCAAAATACAATAAAATTCCTATAATCTTAACCTCTTCCATCTATTAAAAAAAACAAAAAGTATCCATATCTAATAATAAATGGCAGGAAGGAAAATCACAGAGAAGCGCTCATCTGGAAAAATCCAAAAAACTGCATTAGTCGAAAAGAAAAAAGCTAAAAAACGTGCTGAAACATTCGCTCTTTACATTTACAGAGTTCTCAAACAAGTTCACCCAGACACTGGTATTTCAAAAAGATCAATGAGTGTTATGAATTCTTTTATCAACGATATCTTTGAAAAAATATCTATAGAGTCCACAAGGCTATTAAGATATAGTAAAAAGCATACTTTAACAAGCAAAGAGGTACAAACCGCTGTCAAACTTATACTCCCAGGGGAACTTTCAAAGCATGCGGTATCTGAAGGAACTAAAGCAGTGACTAAATTCGCCAGTTAAATAAGATAGTAAAATATTTAAACATAAACTCAATTTACATCAAATATCTGTAAAAAAACCCATATTTTATATACTCTAAATTCCTAGCATTACAGTTTTCATTCACGATTTATCTTTGAAGATTTTATCCATATTTTTATTATCTAACCAATAAAAATGCTGATATTTTTAAACTTACATTAACAAGTTTAAGCGGGGGATGCTAATATTATGGCTCGGACAAAACAAACTGCTAGAAAAACCCCAGCAGGGAAGACCCCAAAAAAGCATTTGGCAACTAAAGCTGCGAAAAAAGTAGCCCCAGCAACAACTTCTGGTGTAAAAAAACCCCATCGTTTTCGTCCTGGGACTGTTGCTCTTAGGGAAATAAGAAAATATCAAAAAAGCACAGAGTTATTAGTTAGAAAACTACCTTTTCAAAGATTGGTTAGAGAAATTGCCCAGGAATATAAAACGGATTTAAGGTTTCAAAGCTCAGCTGTACTTGCTTTACAAGAAGCTGCTGAGGCATATTTGGTAGGATTGTTTGAAGATACGAATTTGTGTGCGATACATGCTAAAAGAGTGACAATTATGCCAAGAGATATGCAGCTTGCAAGGAGGATTAGAGGTGAGAGAACTTAAATATTTTTTTATAGTTTGAATATAGAGTTTTTGATGCTTTTATTGTAGAAATTATGTGAGAGAGGCTGGTTTTGTATGTGATTTTGTTGTTTGATAATCATAATATATAGGGTGTAAATTGATATATGTTTTATAAAGAAGATTTTGTAGCATGTTACTAAGATTAATAGACTTATGGCTATTATAAAATTTATTATTAAATTGTACAATGTATATTATGTTAGCATTTTAGCTAGGAATACATATCATAAGATGGATTAGAATTAGAGTTAGAATTATCAATCATTTTTAAATGAATTCAGTTTATTTAAGTAATTTTCTACAGGTTTTAAATGAAGATTAGGGATAATTGTACAATCTTTATTAGAAATGCTAAAATTTACTTATAGATTTTAGTATATACTAGTTATTTTTTAAGTTTATTATATAATTTAGCATTATAAATGAGTTTTAGTGTTTGAGAATAGCCCGACTGATGAGTATTTTTGAATCATAGTTAGGGTGTTGTTTTCTTTGTATTGATCAAAAGCATGAGGAAGCTTAAGTTCGTCTATTGAATACAGATTTTTATCTTTGCTATTAATTTCAACAAGCCTTTTCTGGAGTTCTAAAAGCCTTTTACGAGCTAAAGTGTTTTTTTCTTTAAGATATTCTAAATGTTCAATTCCGCTATCAGGAATTTTCACATCATCGATTAGTTTGGGTAACTGTTTTTTAGTTCTTTTTTTGTTAACCATACTTATTTTAGAACTTGCATTTCTTTCTCTTCTTTTCAGTTGGCTTGTATCATAAATACTATGCTTTGTTTTATCTTTAACCATCCTTAGAACCTTCTGCCCTTTAGCTGCTATTTCATAAGCTTCCATATTACAATATTATATATGTATATCTTAACAGAACTAATAATTTAATGCTTAGGTTTTGGGATATAGAAGATTTTATTATTGTAAAAGATTGTTAAGGGCTGGTAGAAGATGCGAATAAGGTTCTTTATTGTTATTATTTTATGATTTTAGAAAGAAAGTAATTATTTATTGAGTTTGCTTATGTGGATAATGCAATGCTTTTTAAAATTGTTTTAGGAAAGTTTTTACATTTGATTTATTATAAAAAACTGAGAAGATTTTTATCTGTAAAAGTTTTGTAATTATATATTACGAATTAGGAAATGAATTCGTATTAATATTAAAATAGAAATAATTGGTTTAAGGTATAGGTGTAAGTTTATAATTTTATATATTTCACACTAATTTGTAGCGAATAAATACATATATTCTATATATTTTAGACACATATTAAAATTACTATCTAAATATAAAGATTTGTAAAATGATATATAAAATTTAATTACAATCCAACTAAAAAATATTTTTAAAATATATTTCTTATAAAACATCTTCTAAAAGCTTTTATATAATCCATTTATATCCTTTTCAACCACATTTCCTCTAATCTTTACCAAAACAAAATAAAACCAAATAATCTCAAAAACCTTAACACCCAACTTAAAAACAAAAACTCATCATCCTCTTATATATTCACTTAACTTAAACCATAATCTAAATATATATGGAAAGGACTATCACAACAGTAAAATGCCAAGACTTTGCTAAATACTGCCTTTCTACCTTAAAACCGAAACCTGTAGAAATAAAACCCCCAGAACCCAAACCTGAGCCTAAAGAAGAAATTCAAGGCCCAGAAAGGGTTATCGGGACAACTAATTACAAAAAATGGGAAGAATTCAAAGAATCCGAGGAATCTGAAGAAAAAAAACAAGCTGAGGAATACATAAAATCCATGTGTTCTCAAGATCATAGAAAAGAAATTGAATTGTATGAAAGACCAACAAAAGAAAAACTTATTGCATGCTCTCAATTCAAAATTCAAGGTAATGATGCTTATAAACAAAAAAACTATTCATTAGCTGCTTTGTTTTATAGAAAAGGATTACTGCAATTAGATTATACTTTCCCAGAAGATGCTAAAGATGAGCAAACTTTTAAAGATCTAGAGATTTCTTTACACCTTAATATGTGTATTGCAAAGTATTATTTAGAAGAATATGATGAATGTTTGAGTCATGTAGCGCAGGTTTTAAAACATAGTCCTGGAAATCCTAAGGCATTATATAGGAAAGCTCTAGTTCTTTATAAGAGAGACTTGCTTAATGAAAGTAGGGAAATCACAAGTAAGATTGTTTCGGAGAACAGTAAGAATCAAGAGGCTATTGAGTTGTTAATGCAAATTGATAAGAAATTAGAAGACTATAAAACAAAGCAGAAAAAAGTATTTAAGGCGATGATTGATGGTGAAGAGGTAAATAAATAGTTTGTGAAAGATTATGTTAGAATTTATTTCTTGGGAATCATTTTCCCTTATCATTATAAAATTTATAAAGAAAGTTGTATTTTTGATATTTGAATATACTACTTAGTCTAAACCAAGTTATTTTCTAAACTTGCACACTCATAAAAATGCTTATTTTCAGCATAATATACAATAATTACTCAGATATATCTATTACTTTTAAAAGCTATCATAAAAAACTATTTCTATACACTACTATCAACCCTTTTATTTATTCCTATATTATTCTTTAGTTAAATTGTCAATAATTGTATTTCTTGCATTCACAAAGTTTATATATTTATGAAACACTGACGATAAAACCCTTAATGAGTCTTTAACATCATTTGCACTAACCATATCTTTGCATGGCTGTACCAAGTCAGTACACAAATAATCAAAATAAAGATCCCAATTGCCTTTAAAATTTTTCCTCGGTATTTTTATACTCCCATACAACATCATCCAAGCTATAAAAACCTGACAAAAACTCTTATTCGAAGATAAAAAACCCTTATAATGTTTACTATAACTCAAATATTTCCTTCTTTTCCCAGGATTCCCGGCTCTACCTAAAAAGAATTCCCAAAACTCTTTATCTGTAATATGATCTATCAAATCCTTATAGTTAAGTTTCATAAACTCCCTAAAACCCCTAAGCCAAAATTTGTCCATAATTTCTGTTTTAGTTGGATTCATTGGTCTGATCTTTTTTCTTCCCCTTTTCTTTGGTAAATCAGTTTTATCTTCAAAAATATTAACTTGGGTTTGAGATAAAAAACAAGTTATTTGCTGGTCTAGATGCTTTTCACATTCTGAATAGTTAAGCTCTAGAAACTCTGGTAGTTGGAAGATTTCGTAGTTCTGATAGTCTTGATACTCATCGATTTTTGTCTCCATTTTTATATTAAAGATTATTATATAAGGTAAATGTTTGAATATAAATCCTCGAATATAATTTTTAAGGAAGATATGAAATTTTTTGAGTTTTGCAAATTTATCATAAATTGTGAATGAGGATTATTATATGATATGAATATGGGTGGATTGATGTCCATTGAAAAATAGTGAAATACTTATTCAATATTTAATTAGATAATATAAAAAGTGAATATGTTTATTAACTTATTTAGTAAGTAGTTTAAGTAAATAAATATGATAAGTTTTATCTTGTTTTTTGCAACAGTTGCGCTTGGGTTTATGGAAATAAAGTTTTTGCTACTGACATCAGAGTTTACAAATAAAGAACTAAATGATTTACTTGATTCAAATATATATGGGTTTAGTGAGTATGTACAAGTTTCATTACAACTTGATGAGCCTGTTATTATAATCCCACTATGTGTTTCTTTATCCCAGTTGCCATGGTTGCTTCCAGAAACAATATTTGAAAAATCAATTCAAATCATTCTGGATGCTACAAACAACGTCTTTTATTCAGAATTTTTATCACAAAAATCTTTTGAAAAAAATCTTTTACATATAGTCCTAAGCAGGCCTCAAAGCAAATTAGATGGAGAAACTTCTATGCCTAATACTTTGTATACAGAATCAAACTTATCTCAACAAGCTAAAATCCTTTATAGTCTAATTGCTAATTTTGGGTGGAAGAATATTGGGATTATTCATGACCTTGATAGTAAGAATATACAAATTGCTTCAGAACTTAGGGTGTTAATAAAAAGTCCTCAGATTATCCATTCTGAATTGATACTAGACACAAAATTTAGTATTACAGAAATAAAAGCTAGAATAAAAAGTACAATTGAGTTTTCTAAGTCTAGGGTTATAGTGATAATAACAAAAAACTCACTTGCTGCACTTATTTTATCAGCTATAGACAAAGGGTTTATGGGTGGGGCAGGTTTTACATGGATATTAAGTAATGAGGCAATGATGAGTTTGAATGAGATAATCAAAAATTCAAATTTTCAAGAAGACTATGATGAGATGCGTGTGATAAAAACCGGGATTCTTGGGATTCAAAGAGAAGATAATGATTTTATATCACAAAACCCTTTATACGAATATTTAGCTATATTATCTATTTGTGCTTCAGGGTTTATGAATAATGAAAATCCTACAGGAACTTCACTTCTTAACTATATTACTGAAAATCCTTATATAAACATCTTACCATATCAGATACATTTTGATGATAATGGGATAAAGGTATCTAAGTATCAGCTTATTAACATGCAGAATTTTGCTATGATTGAAGTGGGAAGTTGGGAAATTCAATCTTATGATTTATCATTGAATAAAAATGTGCAGATTATATGGCCAGGGATTAGATACGAGATCCCTAGTGATGAGATAATAATATTGCCTCTAGTTTTGTTATACCCTTCTGATGATTTTTCAGAAACAACTGGGATAAAAAACGCTTTCAATTTAGGCTTATCAGAAATAAACAATTTAGAATTCCTTGGAGACTACAAACTTGAAGGGCAATTTATACAAACTCAAGATAATCTTAATATTGTCTCTGGGGTCATAAAAAAAATCAAATCACAAAACCCAATCGGCCTTGTCGGTCCATGGGGATATGAAGTAGCTGTATCATATGCAACTTCAATAACTAATATGACTGATCCTAAACCTTTAGTCTCATATGAAGTAAGTGATTATACATTAAACAACACAAGTAAATACCCATATTTCATAAGGACAATTCAATCAGACTCTTTACAATCCTCAATAATTGCAGCTTATCTTCAAAAAAACAACTGGCAAAAAGTTGCTGTGATTTACACTTCTGATAATATTGGAGAAGGTCAATATAGCAATTTTTTAGATAATTTGAGGACTTATGATATTACTATAGAAAACAATGAAATGTATCGGGAAATTATATATAGTTTAGATGAACAAGGGAATATAGCATCAGAAACTATAGGGTCTTTACAAGAATCGCTTATGGAAATTGTTAGAAAACAGCTGAAAATTATTATTTACTTAGGAGGAGACACTTTAACACCTTATTTAGCAAGAGAAGCTGATAAAAAAGAACTTAGGGGTGAAGAGTTCATGTGGATTGGGGGTTTTTGGATAACCGAAAACACTTTATCTATTATAAACTTGACTTTTTCAGAAGATTCAAAAGCTATATTCCGTGTACTTAATGGAGCAATAACTTTAGATCATCGTCCAGCATTAGGAACAATAGGTGAAAGTTTTCAATCAAATTACCAAAATACTTATAATCAAGAACCAACATCATGGTCGATATTAGTTTATGATACAGTTTATCTTTATGCATATTCTATAAAAAGAATGATCGATGCTGGTGAAGATTTCTCAAATGGCACTTCACTTTTGCAATACATCCGAAGTTCAGATTTTACAGGAGCATCAGGTTCTTTATCTTTTAGTGAAGGTCGAAATGATCGTACTCTTATAGGATATTCTATATCAAATCTTCAATATGGTCAATTAATAAGAATTACTCAATATGATTCAATAGATCAATTTTCTAATGATAATACAACTGTTTTGTATGGCTATCATACAACTACTCGTCCTGATGATATTTGGAATACAGTTTATAATTGTCCTTTTCCTGAAATTATGTCATCTCCTTCAGGTAAGGGTTTTGGGATTATAGTCGGGATTAGTTCATCGTTATTTATTTTAACTTTGCTTTTGAGCATTTTTTATTATAGATCCTTACGACATGAAAATATAGAGGAAATAAATAAAAGGACTAGAAAAAGCTGGAAAGACACTCTGGTTCAATTGACGATCGCTGTGGAGTTTTTCCAGTTTTTAGCTATAGCCCCTTATTTTAAGTCTTTACAAATGGTTATTGAAGTGATTTCTAATGTTTTCATGATGGATTTTATGAAAATAACCCAAGCAGACAAAAGGTATTATTGGGATGTTTTATCAGGAACATGTGCTTTATGTTATGTTTGGTTTATATTGATGGTTGTAATTATTGTAAAAGGGGAAAACTGGGTTAAAAAACTTCCTGTTTGCAGAAAAGCAGTCGAGTTTATGAATTCGTATTTCCTCCCATTTTTCGGCAATACCATGTTCCTTCCAGCTTTAGCTTTACTTCTTGATGCTTTTGTTTGTGATCATCAAGTTCTTGGCAATTCTTATGTTTGGCGTGATTGTTATATGACATGTTGGAATACCAACCATATAAAATATGTGATAATTTCAGGCTTTGCTATATTCTTATATGAACCTCTCGCTGTTATATGTCGACCCATTTGGCAGCAGGCAAAAACTGACTTACATATAAAAACAAGGACATTGTTTTTGCTATTAAAAACTTGTTTACAAATTTTCCTTATCAGCCTTGGGAAAGTACTTCAAGGATCATATCCTTTAGCTCATGGGATTGTTTTTTCTATATTCATCCTTATATTTTCTGGAGCTACTTTTAAATATCGAGCTTTTAATTATCCTAGATGTGATTTGTGGGAAATCTCATCTCTTCTTGCTGTTGCTTATTTATCTATTTTAGCAACATTATCTATGAGTGCTGATCAAAGTAATATTGGATGGTTTGTAGGTTTAATTATTGGTTGGATTATTATTGTTACTGTTACATTTTATTTACAGTATAAATATTTCCCTGTTGTACTGTATTCACATGATAATGATAAAAATAGAGGGAAAGTTTTTAATATGCATATGATGGAAAAGTTTGAAAAGGATGATAAAGTTAAGGATGAGAATAATCATAAAATGCCTCAAGAAGAATGTGCTGTCCCAGCTGCTGTTACAGAAAATAACAATCAGGATAGGGTTCAAGAGAATGTTTCAAGTGAAGAAAATGAAGCTCAGCCAATATAGTTAAAGATTTTTGATAATTTTCTTGATAAGTTTTCGAGTTTATGGATTAAAAAGTATATAAATTTTGATGATAAGATATATACAATATTATATAAACAGTTTAGGCTTTTCAATACATGATAATTACTATAAACTTAATGTGATTACTGATATTATAAAACGGTAAATATGTTCTGATAATTAAATCATGGGATGTAGTTCTAGTAGCACAAAGCCAAATACTATTATAAAATCAAGGCATTTGGATACGCAAACTCCAATTGACACTCCTGAAAAAATTGCAATTCGTAAAGGGACTTTTATTTTCCACAAAACCTGGAATATAGCCAGAGATTATGAATTAGGACCTGTTTTAGGACAAGGAGCTTATGGTTATGTAAGAACTGCAGTACATAAACTTACTGGTCAAGAAAGAGCTATAAAAACAGTGAAAAAAGATAAACTTACTAAGGATATGCAAATACATTCAAAGTTCTTTACTGAAATCGATATACTTAGGAAAATTGATCATCCTAATATACTCAGGTTGTTTGAATTTTATGAAGATAGCAAAGGGTATCATCTTGTTACAGAGATTCTTAAAGGTGGAGAGCTTTTTGAGTTTATAGTTTCATCTGGGGTTCTATCAGAATCAATTGCAGCACATTTTATGAAGCAAATTTTGGATGCAGTGAATTATTGTCATCAGCATGGTATTGTTCATAGAGATTTAAAGCCTGAAAACCTTTTATTAGAAAAAAGATCATCAACATCAATATTAAAGATTATAGATTTCGGGGCTTCAACACTTTTTGAAGGGGAGGAGGTTATGAAAATCCGCTATGGAACATCTTATTATATTGCTCCTGAAGTTCTAAAAAGGAGTTATAATGAAAAATGTGATATTTGGAGCTGTGGGGTGATATTGTATATACTTCTATCAGGTAGGCCACCTTTTTCAGGTAAAAATGATGATGAAATCATGTCAAAGGTAAAAAAAGGCACGTATAGCATGAATTCACCTGAATGGGAAAATGTATCTGAAGCAGGAAAACAGCTTGTAAAAAATATGCTTCAATACAACCCAGAACTCCGATACTCAGCAAGTCAAGCACTTATCGACCCCTGGTTTATTCAATCTTCCACATCAAATTCCTTAATCCCCCCTTCTATTCTCAATAACATGAAAAATTTTCATACCTCAGGAAAACTCCAACACGCTGTATTAGCTTTTATAACCTCTCAACTCTCATCAAAAGGTGAAACAGCCGCTCTTGCAGAAACTTTTAAATCTATCGACAAAAATGGTGATGGAAAACTAAGCCGTGACGAGCTTCTTCAAGAATTTAAAAAAACCATGAGAGAAGAAGAAGCTGAACAAGAAGTTCTAAGAATTCTAAGCCTTGTTGATATGGATATGAATGGGTTTATTGATTATTCAGAGTTTTTAATGGCGACAATGAAAAAAGAGAGTTTGATTAATAAAAGAAATTTAGAAGCGGCTTTTAGGATTTTCGATATAGATAGTGATGGGAGTATATCAGCTGCTGAGATTAAGAGTATTTTAGGAGAAGATGCAGAAAGTCTTGATGAAGTTTGGAAAGAGATTATTAGTAAAGTGGATCAGGATGGAGATGGGCAAATTAGTATTAAAGAATTCAAAGATATGATGATGAAAATTTTTGAAAGTAACACTTAGGTTTTATTGTTTAATAGTTTGTCATAGGAAATTGTATGGGTTTTTTGGTTAGATGGAAAATGAGAGGATTGAGAAATTTAGGTTAGATTGAGTATGGAGATATGGAATTATTTATTAATAATTGGTATAAAAATATCAATCTATCATCCATATATCTATTATAAGCTTTTAAGCTCCTCCTGCTTTACTCTGAGATTCGATTTTTTTCAGTTTCTTCATTTTCTTCGCTTTGGGAGTAAAACTGCAATCACTAAACGATATTTCTGTATCTACAAAATCCTTATTCCTTTGATTAATCCTCTCCTGAGCAATTTTTGAAAAATTATACAAAATTTCAGTCCTGTGTGAGGTCTTACTTCCAGGGTCTTCTGAAAACCTAATATACTCACTTGATAAAGAATCACTATCATTAAAACTTTGATTCATGATAATTTTAGGACCTCTTTTGATTTTAGGTTTAAAAGTACAAAAATCAAAATTCCCAGCTTTGTTTTTAAACTTTTCTTTATCATCTTCTTGTGGACTTCCTGGAAAAAATATTTGAGGTCTTTTACAAGAGATTTCACATGGGGAGTTTGAATAGCAAGATAGGTAACTGGGTGTAAAAGTTTGTTCTCTTTCTCGGAATATTTTTGATTTTTTTTGGTTAAGTATACTGAGGTGCCGATTTTCATAGAAAGATATAAATTCTCTATGAACAATTTTGATATCTTGAATAAAAGATGGATGCTCATAATTCATCACAGCAAGTAAAAAGTCTAACAGTTCCTGTTTAGATACAGTTTTACCATCATTAGTAGCTGACCTACCAATAGTATTCCAAGCCTTAACAGTCTGATCACTTTCCAAATTATACCCGAAATCATCGATTTCATTCTTAATAAAAAACATCTCATAAAGAATCGATAAAAATTCACTATACGTAAACTGAACTTTATCAGCAGTAAAAAGTGTGCAAATTGCATTATGGAACTCTTTTGCAAGCTTATCACATAAAACTTGCTCTGATTTTTGGCTCATAAATTTCTCTTTAAAATACAAAGGAGATTGACTTCTTTTATTTTGCCTTCTAATAGCATCCTCATAAAGTATATTATTTATAGTATTTTCTCTTTTTAAGTTATGAGATTTTGGGTTTACCGTTGGGCTGAATGAAGGAAAAGGTTCAGCTTTAGTTTTTTCTTTTTTCTGATTGACAACTCTCCTTTCTTGGTATAGTTTTAGATGAGCCGGCTTAGCAGCTTCTTTTTTCTTGACAATTTTCATAGACTGTTTGCATAAAGCTGGAGCATGTGTGAGGGCTATATTATCTTTTCCCTTTATAGTCCTTAATCTGTTAAGTTTTTCATCTTTACACCGTTCAAACTTCTTCATTTCATTAAGAAATTCCTCAAAATTTCTTGCAGACCTTTTGTTATTTAATAACTTAGGCTTGAATGTACAGGTTTTTTTTTGTATTTCCTGCTGGTCTTGGGACATTTTATCTATTTTGGCTTTAACTTTCTCTTTGAAATTGTGAAACCTTTCGTTTATATCAGTGATTCTTGGAGGAGGAGATTTGGTATCGTCAAAAATATCGATAATTTTAGCGTTTATCTTAAACTTCACTGGGGTTTTTGGAAGACTTCCAAGTGAAGCTTCAGGGCTATAGGAAGTTGCTAGCCTTGACCCTTGTTCTGTGTTTTCACTGTTAATGTTGTGAGGATTTTCTATATCTTTTAAGTCTGGAATAGTTGGTTTGTTGAGAACTGATAAAAATTGAGTTTGTGTTGAGCTTTTTACTACTCTGATTGTAGCGTCTTCTTTTAATTCATTGATATCAACTTCAATTTCACTACTCCACTCACTACTTGACATTTAATTTATAACTCCATATAGATAGTGAAATGTATGAAAATATTATATGATTGATTCAAGAATTAGAGATTAGAAGATAGAATATTTGAGGTTATGGCATGCAAAATTTATAAGGATTAAAATGATAAATAGTGTGGGGTTAAAAAGCTTTTATGTATGCTGATTAGTATAGGAATTTTGTGGTAAGTAGGCTTTGTAAAGAGGAATATGTTAGATGTTTAGTTGTATATTGATGATAAAATGGTTATGGATAAGAATATTAACTTAATTCAAAATTAGTTTGGTATGAAGTTATAATAAATGGCTGGGTATTTTGTTTTAGAACATTGATATTGTTGATTTCTAATAAGATTTTAGTATATTAGTCTGCTGACTAATTTGCATCGATAAAACTTTATAAAATAACAAAATCTCCAAATCCAAACATTAAAAATTTCTAAAAAAGCCAACCAAACAAAATCTGTAAAAGAATATTTAAAGTAACTAAATTATATATCTAAGAGCAATACGGTCTAAACCCTATGTCTGTTGTACCTTTCGAAGCCATATCCACAATGCCATAAGCAGGTATAAGTATAGCACAAAGTCCCATAAGTATAGTTAGAACAATAACCATAATCGATCCTCTCTTGAATTTGTTCACAATACCTTTAACAACACTAATCCCTATAGCCGATCCTAGCAATGAAAATCCAAAAAACCAAAGTCCATAAACCATTTCTAACTTACCAGCAATAGCATATTGTATAATAGAAATAGATGCAGTAAGAACAATAATAGCTGTAGAAGTTCCAGCAGATACTTCTGGCCTCAACCCAATCTTAAGCATAACTGGGGCAAGTATTAAAGCTCCTCCAAAACTCAATAAACTAGCCCCAATCCCAGCTAATAAGCCAAAAATAATACATATAGTCAAAGGTTTACATTTCCATATAATATCATAAGAATCAAAGTTGTAGCCTAAATTAACTTTCTTCTTTGTATTATAAACAATATAACAAGTAACTAATATTGTAAAAACTCCAAAACCAGCAAAAATCAATAAGTTCATAATCCAATAAGCTGGAGTACATTGAGTCACACCAATAATTGAAGGATGATTAGAACTACCTCTAAGGAAAGATGTAAACACAGCGAAAGAATAAACAAGTATGAAGATAAATATTGGGACAAAAGGAAACCAACGTTTTTCACTGTCGATGATTTTTTTTAAGTCTGGAGTAATTTCGATTGAACTTTCATCGACGATTGTTGGTTTATCTTCATCTTCAGCTATTAAGTTTTGTTCTGCAACTTTTGCCCTTTCAGCATTTTCTTTACGATAAATTTTCACAGATACAGTAGCTGAAGCATATGTTATGTATATGAGGACTAGAGTAAGTAAAGCTAATATTAGCCAAGCTGGGAAAATAAGCCCGAGGATAACACCAATACTTGCTCCAACTAAAAGCGGAGGGGTAAATAGAGCTAAAATATAATAGTCTATAACTGGTCTTGGCCTTGTAGGATGTCTCATTGGTACTCTTAGAATAAAACCAATACCACTGCCACCTAAGATAATTAGTTGAACCATAGGTAAAGCAACATATGTGTCATAATTGAATAAGACAAGGAGAATTAAACTCATTAAAGGTCCTCCTCCTTGTCCTGCAGCATTAGCTAAAGCACTGCATACAAAAACCAATACGGTGCCTAAAATTTCCATCCCTTCTAATGGAAATAAATGCTTATGCTTGCAGTTTCCAGCATTGCAGAAATAGTACTTCGCACAATCTTCGTCTTTTTGGCAGGATTCTGCACTTGCTAGAACTAAGATTAACAGTAAGGCTATTAATCGCATTATAAGCCAATGTTTTTATATTAGTTTGAGTGAAATTTTCCCTTGAATACGAAAAAATTATCATGAAATTTGAGGATTTGTGAAAAGTATGAGGATAAGTTAGGAGGAATGGAGAAAAACCTATGATTGGAATGGCATTTTGTGAGAAAAAGGTGTAAATGTGAAGTGATATAAGATTTATGGTGAAAATATGATTGAGGTAGGAAGGTTTAGGTGAATTTATAAGGGGTTTTAGAAATGATTTGTTGGAATTTTGATATTTTTTTGAGTAGTTTGTGTGTATGATATGGGATTTCGAAGTAAGAATTTTGATTAATTGAGATAAATAGGTTAGGATGATGGATATTATGCTAGGCTATTGTAAGGTTAATATGCTTTTATAGCCATTTTAAGTAGAATGTTCATATAGTTTCTTTTGTTTAAAGTATTTGGGTGATACAAATTATTTATATTAGTTGATTGTATATTTATATAAAGATGAATAGCAATAAAGTATGGGTTATTCATAGAAAAAATATTTATACTATTATTGTAAACAACCTTATATTTGTGTTATTCACTTCAATTTTATTCTTCATTACATGATCATAAAAATCCATATTTTTCACTTATATAATTCAAATATACTTAAAAACTAATTCTTATACAAATTCTCTAAAATAATCATTTAACAACCCACAAAATTTGCTTTAAAAAAAAAAATTCTATCATTAATCTCATAAAATCGCACATTATCACTAAAATCAATAATCTCAATCTCAACCATATCATAAAATACTATCCTAAAATTCCAAAAATCATCTCACTAAATCCAAAAAAAAAAATCCAAAATCTATTCCTAAACCTTCATCCAAACCCCATCCTATCCTCATATCTTCATCCAAAATTCTTCCCTCAAATAATCAAACTCAATCTTTTATATAATATGGAAGACTACAGGCCAAAAACAACAAGAAATCAAGGCAAGTCCAACGATTCTTTCTCTGTCCTAGAAAGACGCATGGAAAAAATAGAAAAATCAATGAGCATATCCGATGAAGTGATCTTGATAAAAAAAGAACAAGATGAAAATAAACAATATGAAATCGATAGAAGACTAGACTCTTTAGATAATCGATTAAAAAGAGTTGAAATGACACTTGGGCATTTTATTATAGATTTGGATGATAAAATTGAATCTCATGAGTCACAGATTAGTTTAATAAAACAAATCCCAACTATTAAAGGAGAACTTGATGATCTTAAATGCTCATTTTATACAGATGAAAGAATTGCTGCACTTGAAAAGGAACTGAATATTAAAATGCTGAAGATGTTTGAAATGATTGAAGAATTAACTAGGAATGTGAGTTATAAGGAAAAAGAAATTGATAGGTTAAAAAGAGAAATTTCTGATTTGAGAAGTGAGAATGAGAAATATGTTGGGGAAAGGGATCAGCAAAGTTTGAGGATTAAGGAACTGATTAATCAAATGGAAGAAATTTGGAGGAGGCAGGAGATGATTGATTCTGTAAGTAGTGGGCAGAAGATGATTGCTGATGAGAGTTTAGATGAAGAAGAGTTGTTTCTTAAAAAACTTAGAGCAAGTGGGTATACTTTTCAATGATAAACAATCTATGTGTATAGAAATAAGATGTTTAATCTTGAGTTTTTAGTAGGTTTTCTTTTCCTATACATTAAAAATAATTATTATCAACTTTATAAATACTTTGCTTGTTACCTACAGTTTATACAAATCATCAAAATAATCTTAAATTCACTTTATTTTATATAAATTATTCTCATAAACATACTCCTTATTAAAAACATACACTCAAAATTTTGGAGACTTAATATTACTATCAAATCTCAAAAAGATTACATTGCTTTGTTTATTAAAACAAATACTTTTATCCTTATATTTACTATAATAAACTTCATTGAGATTTAATATAACACATTCATCTTTTTACCTATACAATCAAGCGAAAAAATGCCATAATACAAATACTTAGGTAATGGGAGGCTGCTGCTCACAAGAACAAATTCAAGAATTCCCAGATGGTACTTCCTAATCAGAATTCGAATATAAAAACCTCGTGTATTTAGATATCACTTCAGTCTATGGGTCTCAAATAAACCTTCTTGCCCCAGACAACGTTTATAAGCTCCCATCTCCAATTAAACAACTAAACCACAACTGTTTTCTCAGTAATATGCCAATAAAAATATCTGGCAGTATTTTACCTGGCATGGATTTTCGTTCAGGCCAAACAAAAATATGCCAAGACGACTACATTTGTTTTATACATAACAACTGCATAATATGTGTCTTATGTGATGGTCATGGTTCTGAAGGTCATCATATCTCGAAATTTGCCGTAGAATATATTGAAAAGTACTTCAAAAAACATTTCTCGAAATTCAGACACGACCCAAAAAGTGTTCTTTCTGAAATGATGTTGAAATGTGATAAAAAAATCATTGCAAACATGGATTGTGATCTTTCTGGAACAACAGCTGTAGTATTACTTATAGATGGAGGTATTGCGTATAGTGCAAGTTTAGGTGATTCAAGGGCAATAATAGGTACATTATCACAAATTGCAGATGTAGCACATCCTCGTGTAAACAAATACTTTAGAAGAATAACTACAGATCGGAATTTTAAAGCAATCCCTTTAACTCAAGACCAAAAACCAGAACATAACGATGAAATGATGCGAATTAGGATGTCTGGAGGCATTGTAGAAAAATACACTGATGCTTTTGGGAGAAATGTTGGTCCATATAGAGTTTGGAATAAAGATGGAACTGGCCCAGGACTTGCTATGTCACGGTCTTTAGGTGATAAAGTTGCTAAAGCTTGTGGGGTTATATCATTACCTCTTTATCTTGATAGAGCGATAACAATAGGAAAAGATCAATATATTGTTGTTGCTTCTGATGGAATATGGGATGTTATGGATAATATTGAGGTTATTAATTTTATTGATAAGTGGAAAGGAAAATGTGATAGTATTGGAAGTGATGAATATCCTGCTGTACTCAGTAATAGTAGTATTTCTAGACTTTTATGTGAAGAAGCTAGATATAGATGGTATGGAGTTGCTGAACAGGAAAGAGTTGCTATTGATGATATATCTTGTGTGGTTATGAGCTTTACTATTGATGAATGCAAAGATAGTGTCATTGCAGGAGAAGGAGAAACAAAACTTGTTAAGCTTGAAGGATCAACGGACTTTACTAATTGTGATTAATTTCTAAGTTGATAAGATGTAAGGATGGTAATTTTAATTGAGAGAAATTATTATTAGATTTTTTATAATTTTGAAGGGCTTTTTGGGAAGTTTTTAAGATTAAGGAAAATGTGAGAATGATTTGGTGATTTTTTGAAATAGAAGATGAGGTGTGAGGATTATTTATTTTTGGGTTTAGTGGTATTAATTATTTGTTGGGGATTTTATTAAAGATTAGAATAAAATTTTATAATTGAAATGGCTTGAGGTGGCTTTTTTGAATAATAAAATTTGTAGGCTTTTACCTGATAAATTGGCAAATGATTATTTTTACCTTTTTAAAAAAATTATGTTAATAAGTTTATACGATAGAAATACCAGAATTTTTGATATTTTTGTATTTTTACAATGAAATTAGAACATATCATCCATAAACTTTTATTTAAAATAATCTCCAATTAAATATTTAACTCAAACACAAAACCATTAAATAAAAACACCAAATTATAAAAATCGTTAATGATTTACTTCTGCATCTTTCCATTAACATTAGCAATATCAATTTTCCCAGTAGCAGCAGCTGAGCCAAATTCTTTCTTCTTAACTTCCATAATAATCCCCACAGCAACAGTACGTATCATATCTCTAACAACAAATCTTCCAAGTGGTGGATATTCATTAAAAGTTTCAACACACATTTCCTTTGCCGGCACCAAAACAACTATAGCAGTATCTCCACTTTTAATACTTTTTGGTTTATCCTCTAATAAAACACCAGTTCTACTATCAATCTTCTTCAGAATAGTATGAAATCTGCAAGCAATATGAGCATTATGACAATCAATAATCGGTGTATAACCAGCAGAAATCATACCAGGGTGGTTAAGAATAATAATTTTAGCAGTAAAACTTTCACATACCTTAGCAGGATCAGCTTCAATATCAGAAGCGACATATCCTCTCTTTATATCTTTAACTGAAACGTTTTTAATATTGAAACCGATATTATCACCAGAGTTAGCAACTTTTAAAGTTTCATGATGCATTTCTATAGATTTTACTTCAGTAGTAATACCTGATGGAGCAAAAACAATGACCATTCCAGTTTTAATTGAGCCAGTTTTAACACAACCAATTGGGACTGTACCAATACCAGATATTTTGCATACATCTTGAATTGGAAGACGAAGTGGTTTATCAAAATAACGTTTAGGGGGGATAATCATATCAAAGGCTTCAAGAAGGGTTGGGCCATTATACCAAGGAAGATTTGGTGATGATTCAATCATATTGTCACCAAGCCATCCTGAAAGAGGGATGAAAAGGATTTTATTTGGATTGTAGCCAACTTTTTTCAAGAACTGAGAAATTTCTCTTTGGATTTCTTCAAATCTGGATTGAGACCAGTTGCATGATTTATCGTCCATTTTGTTAACACCTACAATTATTTGTTTGATACCTAGAGCGAAAGCTAAAAGACTATGTTCTCTTGTTTGACCATATCGGCTAATACCAGTTTCGAATTCACCTTTACTTGAAGAGACAATGAGAATAGCAACATCAGCTTGTGAAGTACCAGTAATCATATTTTTTATAAAATCTCTATGGCCTGGGGTATCAATGATAGTAAAATAAAACTTTTCAGTCTGTAATTTAGATATAGAAATCTTAATAGTAATACCACGCTCCCTTTCTGTCCTAAGCTTATCAAGAACCCATGCATACTTGAAAGATGATTTACCTAATTCATAAGCTTTACTTTCCAATTTTTCAATAGTTGATTTATCAATACCTCCACATTTGCAGATCAATTGCCCGATTGTCGTGGATTTACCAGAGTCAACATGACCGATAACTACAAGGTTAATATGAGTCTTTTCTTTTCCCATTATTATTGGAATATCTATTTTACCTTTTTATTTTTAATTTGGCCAATGAAAATGCAGCTGTGAAGAAAAATATTTTTCCGATAATGGACTTTGAGTTTTCAATAGGCTAAGATATTTTAGGATGTTTTTGAGATGAGTTTCAAAGATAAATATAAATTTAGAGGTGTAAGATTAGGATTTGGAAAATGTGCAAAATAAATTTTTGGTTTTTTGGAAGAATATGAGGACTACGAGGTTGATAAGAAGATTATGTTATAAAAAGAAGGAAAGTTATGGATGAGGAGGATTTGAAGTGGTGAAGAAATACGGAAATAATTTATTAGATATATGGGGGGCTGCAAGTGGATATGGTTTAGGTAAGAGAAAAATGGTATTAGATGACTGATTTGGATTAGTTAAGGTATATAAAGGATGATATTATGATAAATAGATGATTAAAAAGTGAGAGTTTAGAGTTTTTGGAAAATACTAATAATACCATTAGGATCTTGTATATGTTGTATATATGTTTTAAATAGAAAATCATAAATAAAAGGCTTTGTTGTAGATGCAAAGATTAGTTTTTTTATTAGGCCTGCATCCTTAGTATGATAGTCTGCAATGCTAGAAAAAAAATACAGAAAGCTCAAGTTTTATGTAATCGAAATTCTTCAAGATAAAAGCTTTAACAATAGGCTATGTTGACACTGGAAAATCAAATTTAATTGGCCAGATGATATTAAAGTGCGAAGGAGTTTACAATAGAATTGAGACAAAAATTATACGACATGAGTTAATCTCTTGATACAATTTTATATACCAATATGATATTTAATAAAAAGGATGCATTAAGATGTGAAAAATTATTAGCTTTTATTTATCTTCCTTAAAGAAATTGCAATCATCCTAATTTACAATAAAATTTGTGCAAAAAATAGTAATAGTTTATTAAATAATTGAATAAATTAACTACAAATTCTGAACTTTAGGACTATTTTATTCTTAATATAAATTCCAACCTCACATCAGCAACTCTTGAACTAAGAGTAGCATCCTTGAATATGATGTCTAATTTTATTAACTTAAAAAATGCTTTTCTAATCATTTCTATATCTTCCAAGTTATTTTATTATATACTCTGTGCTATATCGAAAAATCATATTTACAAAATTCCAGAGTTTGATCATATTTAAACCTTATTTTTTAAAGTATTTGATTTTTTAACTAAACTAAACTAAACTCTTAATGAATAACTATCTTGGAGGCAATCATAATAATGCTTTGGCATACAACAAACTCAGTGATAAGTCCTGATATCAATGAAACAACCCATCCACTACCTCCTGCAATTAAGAATGATCCAATAATACTAGCAATGTTTATAAAAATGATAACAGCAAATCCAATGACTGATCTAGTAGTGTTTTTTGCTCTAAATAACGCAATACACAGAGCAGAAGGAACCAATGCAACGAGTGCAGAAACAATTCCAACAACAATTGCTATTAATTCTGTGTATTTGAGTAACCAAGATTGAATAAACAGTGCAAAGACAATATTAGTTATAAGTATCACTAATTTCTTGGATCTTAAGAATTTCTCATCATTATAAAGCATACTGATAAGTAAATGATATTGAGCAATAGATAATTTTTCATTTTCATTAGCTTCAGTTTCTAACTGATTAACTTTATCATCTCTATAACTTTTTGCTTCATTTTCAAGTGTAACTGAAGGAACATGTAAAATAATGCACTTTTTTATCAAGGTAGACCATGAATGGCATGAAAACAAGTGCAGCAAGAATCAAACTGAATATAATATAAAGAGGAACTTTCGATTCATAAACTGGATTTTTATCTGATAATTTGAAAGTACAGCTTTTCTTTACACTAACTTTAGCTTCTCCATTTTCAGCTGATAACACACTGCAATCATCCCCGTCCCAAGCACCATTACTATAAGATAAGCATTTAACTAAGGTAATTCCAAAATATTTCATGCTAACAACAACTGCATCATCAGGTATTTCAATATAAACAGTATCATGATCGACTAATTCACTATCTTCAATACTGCTTGTAGATATGATTTCAATATCAATAATATCAGAATATTCTCCAAAAGCAAATGACATTGCTTCAATTCTTATTAAATTATTTTCTTCAATCTTAAGGTCACCAACTGTAATAGTATTATCACCAAGAATGATAGGCGACGAGCTCAGCAAATTGTTGAAGTTTTCTACTTCATGAGCTGATACACGCGCAGTATTCTTAGAAATACCATCAGTGCCTAATATAGATTGAATGTTAAATATTTTTTTAATAATACTTTTTGCTAGATCTAAACCATTTTCATCAGGCTAAAGAATTAAAATGCGTTCTGATATTTGAATTATTCTCTCTTCAAGGATTTCGTCGTAGTGCTCGATGAAACTAAGAGATTCTTTAAGTAAAAGTATATATTCTGCAAGTCTAGGCTGGATAAATAATGGATTTTGATTTGTATCTAAGAAAGCAATCACAGCTGAACTAACAACTTCAGAATAATCTTGGCCAGTATAATTGCCAATGTTTTTCTTGAAATCTGACCACATAATATCAAGTAAATCTTCAGGAATAGTAAGCTCATCAAGCATCATTACAATAACAGGGACAGTTTCTTGTGAAATGATGAGTTCATAATAAAGATCAATCAATTCTTGGTCAGTTCTTAAGCTTCTAAGTCTACGTGAAAAGGTGATTGATGACGTATCTCTAGTAATTGAATCTCCTAAAGCATCAGAAATTTTATACTGTATTTTCGTAAAGCTGCTCGAAATTTTAAAGCTTTCAAATACTGGATTTTCACTTCCAGATGATAAAAGTGTAGGACAGCAGGCTACACCAGTCTTAATCCCAGATATTTTATACGACAATGGCAAGTCTTCATTATCGCTATCAACACATGATGCCATGTACAACTTAAATGAAGTTATAAGAGATTATCTGATGACGGACTCACATAAGCATTATTATTAATGCATAAAGGTAAGCCATTTGATCTTATGAATAAATAAATATTCCCAGACACAACTGCTCCCGTTGTGTATTGAGCATTAAATCCATATCCTTTACTTTGAGAAAAAGCGCCTGCCCCAAAAGTTAAGAATATTGTATTTAATGATGTAGGCATTGTTATAAATAGACCTGAAGGATGCTGCCATAAAATACTTACTGTAGTTGCAACTTTCTTTACTTGTAGGGTTAGATAATCATTGGCACTGATTTTTTGAGGAATATCAGTAACTAAATATGGATTTTCTGTCAATGAAGCAAATTCAACTGCTATTCGAGCGGATGCTGATTTACTCCCAGATGCAACAGTTAATTTTAATGTAAAGAGAGTAAATGATGCGGGGAAGTTGGAATGTGGTATAGTGATTGATGCAACTGTAGTGTTCACTGAACTTACTACACTCGCAGGCCATGAAGACCATAAATAACTAAGCGTAGCAGCTGTGTTATCAGGGTCATATGATTTAGTATCAGAAACTGTAAAATCACTTGCAGCTGGGTTCGTTACATGATGTCCTCTATCGAAAATAACTATAACATCAGATTGTATAATTTCAATTGAAGTTTTTTCTGTTATCTTTTTAGTTCCTATAGTTATATCCAATGATATTTCATAAACATTGACATCTAAAGTATCTTTGGGAATATTTAAAGTTTGAGCACTAAGAGACGTTATTTTTAAATTTGATGGATTCAATTTCCAGAGATAGGTTGTTGTACCGGTTATACCACATTTGTTAATATTTACTGGATAAATTTTGAAGCTGATTGATCTTGTATATTTCGAATTTCCACCTGTGCTAAGTGAAAACATAAAGGCAGCATTATCATTAGTGATAGTTTTAGTGGCAGCTTTTGCAGTTGTTTGTGCACTACTAGTTGCAGACAAAGTCAAAACAGTAGATGATAAAACTGCGGAGAATATGACTATAATTTTCTATCTTTAAATTACTTTTGAATGGCTTTGTTATATGCATGAAATTATTAGTTTTTATTCAAAATTTGTATTAAAATGATGATTCATAAATTTTTTATCTGCGGAAGTAAGTGTAGCCTCTGCTATTTCTCCGCTGGTAGATAATGAAAATTCTGCTGAGTTAGTTGCCCAAGTAAAAACAAAAGTGGATCTGTATAGGCCAAGTGATTGTATTGAGCTGTAAATTGTGGTGGCTGATCCTAAACATACCTGGTTGACAGTACCATAGCCTGATATAACAGCCACAATATCATTGGCAATTAGTTGGTACAGTTAAAGTAACAGTTTCTATCATATGATAGTCACCTGATTTCATTCTATAAGTTGAACTCATTTTCATGGCTGTGCCTGCCTTAATAGTTGCATCTGTGCCTAATGTTACTTGCATTATAAAAGGATTTCTTAAAGTACATTTAGGACCTGCACCAAGAGAATCTATACTATCGAAATAAACAGCACAACTTTCACCTTCAGTACTAGTAGATGATGCGGATGTACTATATGAGAATTGACAACTTGATTTCAAAAGTAAGTATCCTAAATTAGAATCAAAAGCAAGGCTTTCCATGCATGCTTTAGATAGGTACTGATATCCTTGATTACAAAGACTATTTGTTCCTATAGCAGGTTCAATAACAAAATCAACAGTTGTGCATGTTAGACATACTGTTCCTGAGCTGCAGGTACTACAGTGATCTGGGCAATTTACACAAGAGCTTCCATCATCATATTTACCAGAAGCACATGCACATAATCCGGCTGTATTTGTATCTGGATCAATATAAGTTGTAGCACAACTCAGGCACGCTGTTAAAGAGTCGCATTCACTACATGTATGATCGCATTTGCATGTTAAATCGAATAAATTCAAGTATTGTTTATTACAAGTGGGCTTTATCATGTATTGTCCCATAACAGTAATTGATACAGCTACCTTACTTGGACTTCCTGTTATTGCAGATAAAGTAGGAGTAGTTGTATCGTCAGCTGAGAATAATGCCCAACCGTTATGACTATCACTGTAAATGATTATATTATAAGTTTTACCAAAAGTACATGATGAAGGACTTACAACCGCAGCTGTGGCGCTATAGATATTTTTAGACTTATCAGAATCATAGGTACCTATTTTATACATTTTCCAATAGTAACTATCAGAATCTGGTCCAAAATGTGTCCCAACTTGCTCAATCATGGCAATTATATCAGTGCTCACTTGATAAGCGCAACTAGTTCCTGGGAATGATGAGCTGTCACCATAATTTACTTGTATACTAGTGGCTATTTTTCTATCTGGAACGCCCACTGGAGCACAATCTGAGGTTGTAACCGTATAAGTAATGGTGCTTGGTCCATATGAAGTTGGATTTGCTATAACATAAGCTGTCCAAATCGTATTAAGGGCTGTGAGTGCATCTTTATTAGCGCTTTTATATTCTGTACTTGCTATCCCTTTCTTCTCTATATAGACTTCTAGATATGCATATATTGCATAATTAATAAGGCACATATCTGTGGTAGTAATGACATTAAGGTCAGCAGCGATATTGAGACAGGCAAGTTTAGTTTTTATGCTATCGGCATAGCTGACTTCAACAGTTGTAATTGCTTTAGCACCTTGCAATAGAAGAGCTGCCGCCTGGACGATTTGTGAAGAAGATATTATAGAACTGCAATCAATTTCACTCAAAAAATCTGGTTGCATTTGATCAAACGCTTCTTTATCCATCACCGAATTTGATGCAGCCTCAATTATAGCAAATAAGACAGGATATCCAGCATCTTTCAAACTATTGTAATCACTTAACATTGATCTTTGATACATATTATGGTTGAAGCACTTACTAAGTTTAGGGATAAAGTTCCCACTTTCACATAAGTTTTGAACTAAACTACTTGTCCAAGACTTTATTTTTTTTAAATTTTCATAAGCTAGAGTATCAATAGGATATCTATCTTTAAGTTTATCATTGTCAATTACAAGTACACCAAAAAGGGAGCTTTCAGTATCAGTGCACTTGTAAAAAGAAATGGCAGAATTTTTATTTTGGCCAAGGGTGGCATATAGAAAATGTTCATTTTCTGGAAGACTGGAAGTTAAAGATGAACAGTCAGTTGTTAAAGTTTGATCATGTTCTATTACCCTTTGAGCTTCAAAGGCTTGAGAGAGAAGTGATAGGCTTGAAGCTAGCTCTGGCATGAGAACCAAAGTCACTTGCAATTCTGATGGATATGAATCAAAAGGAGGCATGCTTGTAACTAGTGGGATACTAGTAGTAATAGGCGAGATTAGCACGCTTTCTGAAGCTTGGGCCAAAGCAATAAAGCAAAGTAGAAAAACTCAGATCCTGGGACCGGAGGTTATTCCTGTATTTCTAACCATATTTATTATAAAATTAGGACCACCGATTAAATATGGGCAAAGGATTTTAAAATATAAATAATTTTACAACAGAATTTTTTTTCTATAGTCTAAGGTACTTGGTGAAGAAAATAACTATGCAGTAGTCATCAGCAGGAATTTCCCTTCATTCTGCTCTTTTTTCCGAAATTTTTTTTTTAAACGTGAGTTTAACTTAATTTCACCAGCATAATTCCAAAGCTCATCGAATTTGGAAATACTAATGCATAAAGGAGAAATTTTGCATGCTTCAAATCCCAGCAAGTCGAAAAAAAAGCAGAATCCTCTTAGGCCTTCATATAAATTCTAACAAAAATTATTTATTACAATTTTTCCAATAATTCGTAGTTTTTAGGGTTATGATCATGCATCCTAGAAAAGTGCTTCTATATAATACATTCAAAGAAACGTAAATTATAAGTTTTAGTCTCTTAATAATTCCTATTGAAAATATATACTAGTTATAAAGTTTGTCTGTTGAAAGCTATAGGCTTTAAACTATCAATCAAACTAATCAAAGTAATCAAAAATATATAACAAATTCATCATTGCATTTGCAAACTTGTGTAATTTGTATAATTACTTATGAAATTCTAAAGATTCCTTATAGTTATTAAAATATTAGGAAGAAGATTGATAAGTGATGCATAATACATAAAAAGCCCTTGAAATTCTTGGAATAAATAATCAAGGCCTGACAGATAAAAATCATAATTAAAAAAATTTTTTTTCGAGCCATTATTTTTAGTGATATCTGTATATAAGCTTTGAGGAAATTGTATATCTTTTACTTGCAATAGTATAGTAAAAATTTGAATAATTAAAAGTGTAAGGAAGTTGTAAATACTTTGCATATACTTAGGAAAATATATAAATATATGATTGAATCAAGAAATTCATTGTCTGTTTAGATTTCTTTCAGGAAATAAGAATAGTTATTTTAATATTAATTTTATTATAATGAAATAACTATAAGAAGAATTAGATGTTTTCGCGTGTCTTTAAGAAAAATTATTTTTGCGCTTTTGCTGATGTAAACTAAGCTTTTAATCACGGATTTCTTCTTATTTTCTTCACGTAAAAACTAATCAGCCTCATCATTTCACAAAAGCTAAAATTAAGTTTAAGCCAGGGAGTTATTTTAGTAAGAAAATATAGACAATTCATTCAGATAAGTGCAAGGGGTCTTGGGTTGAAATAGTCTTTCAATAAAATCATATACGTCTAAAGAAATCGTCATATTCAAAGCCTTTCAGAAGTTTATTACTCATATGCATAAGTTAAATAAATCAGAATAAAGATTTTTGCAAAAGTATTGAATAGTACTTTAGTTGTATGATGATAGAGTTAAAAGCTATCTAATTGTTAATTATATGCAGAGATAATTAATATAAAATATTCAAGAATAAGATTTAATAGAATAATAGCTCAGAAAGTCTTTTTAAACTAATTAGGAACAAAAATATTGGAAGATTACACAATGAAAGAAAGTATTTAAGCATATAATTGAAATTTGATAGATAGGTAATTATAATTTTACAAAGGAATACCTTCTAGTCTCTCATTTTTAAGGTCTCATTTAAAATTGCTAATAAAGAATACTAGATTAAGTTCAAAGTTCCTGAATAAAATGAATCAGGCTGCTTGCTAAATGTTTGTGATGATTTTTGAAAGATTTTAAATGTATTAAAAGTGTTATTTGTGCTTTATAACAAAATTTTTATAAAAGGTTTAATATTTCACGCAGGAAAGAAGAAAAACAGATGCCTTTTAAGATCCTAGAAATATTTTGTTTTTATAAACAGCTTAAGCCGAATTATTACGTTAAACAATGATTCTGTTTATTATTATTTTTTGGAAACTTATGCAAAAAGCATAATTTTATCTAGGTTATGGCAAAAATATCTGATTTGTTTGTTAAATTTTTGAGAAATTTATTATAAAGCATGATTTTATCTAGAGATATGCAAAAATACCTAATTTCTAATATCTAGCCAGTGGCACCAATCATCCAAACGCTTTTAACTTGATGGCCTCTGTGATATTTATTTTTACTAAAATTACTTTTACCGATATTCCATTCTGAATTTGATCCTTCAAAGACAATTTCCTATTTTCAGAGGGTGATTTTTATATAAAGATTAGAATTTTTTTTAAATATAAAGGTTAATCTTTTTATTTTTGTAGATTATGACCTTTAGTGTAAACATTTTCTAAATTTTCTTAAAATTATAATTTTAGGATTTTGTTTACAAATTCGAATTATTTCCTTTCTATACAAATTATCAAAACTCAAGCACCTTATTTCACTATCATCGCATTACTAAAACATAAAACTATTCTCTTCCACAATTCCTTCAGCATAAAATCATATTTTAAATACACCGAATCCACATCAACCAACCCATTTTTCTATAAAAAAAAAAAATCAAATGCAAACCTTTATACCTATGCTTAAAAAGTGTGAATAAATTATCCATTAAAAATTATCATAATCCATATGAACCCTTTCTGTGTTCATTTGCATAAGTTCTTCATGATGTGAGTAAAGTTTTTCAATATTTTCTATATTTTTATCCAAATGCTCTATAAGTATTTCTGAGTCTAAATCTTGAGGAAGAATGCTTCGTTCTCTTTTTTTCGTAGGAAAAGTTTTTGTATATAAAAGTTGAATAATTTCATGTTTATCTCGTAAATTCCCTGAATATGAAGATTCTTTAGCACCTGGACGACTTCTTGGGGATACTGTAAAAGAATCTAAAACAGATCTGATTATGCCCTCTAGTTCACAACGTTCAGAAAGCTCACGAGAATAAGCATTTTTTGCAGCTCGAAGATTTTTTTTCTCAATTTCTATCATGCGTTTTAAGCTTTGAATTAAACCTGGTTCTTGTCTTGTTTTCATTGTCCTTTCAGTAAGAGAACCTTTGCTTATTATATCATTTGAGTCTAAGGTTTTGGTTAATAATTGTTTTTCTTTTAGGGAATCAAGCTCGAATTTGAGCTTTTGGTTTATTTTTTTAAGCCTTTCCAGGTTTATATTGAGGATGCTTACATCATTTTCATGGGATTTATATTCTATTTTTAACTCTTTGTTTGTTTTGTGCAGGTAGTTGTTTTTTGACTCTATGACTTCGATTTTAGCACGATTTTTAATTATTTCTTGGTGTAGGGTTTTTTTGTTGCAAGATACCACTTCTTTTGAATCATTTTTTTGTGCATCAATAACTTTCCTCTGATACAAATTAAGCTCAAAATTCAGTTCTTTCACAATATATTTTTCTTGTTCATGCAAGAAATTCACTGTTTGCTTTTGCACAAAGTCAATTTTTTCCAATATTTTTTTATGAGATTTTTTAATTTTATCACTAAATTTGCCAATGTTATCCTGAGGGGATATATCTCTATTAGGAATCAAATGTTTTTCATACTCTGCTATTGTTCTTTTAAACTCTTTTTCGCGTTTTATATATTTTTCTTGCATGGCCATTGATGAATGGTAGATTGAAAGATTTTTTTGCTTTTCTTCCTCAAGAGTTTCAAGAAGTTCTTGAATTTTTATTTCTGATTCACCAGCACCAAACTGCTTTTTCCTTCTGATTATAGGAGTTGAAGAAGGGGGACGAGATTCTTTTCTAGACTCGATTATTGTTTTCTTGCTTTGGCTTTGCATATTTTATCTTATTAAATATTTATTAGTTTACTTTAATGAAATTTTAACACATAGGTTGAGGTATTAGAATATTGAAATAAAGAATTTTTGATAACAAAAATTGGTGAAATATACTCATTTTTATATGCAGTTTAAATTTTAGGAAGATTTTTTATTTTTTACCTTTTAACTCCAACAAGCATTTTTCATATACTGAAAATACGTCACTAATAAAATTCAGCCTATTAATCATATTATAAACTTCGAGTATATAATAAATAGTTGTTTAAAATATATTTTAAAAGATCAATTTACTATAGAAAATTAGTTTAAAGAATGAATTAGATTTTTTAGAGATTGATTTGGGTATCTGGTTGAGAATACCCTGGATTTGCCAGGTAGTTGACTTGAACTGGTGGTGAATAAGCTTGTTCATGGAAGTGAAGGTAAAGACATTTTTCCCCAGATTCAACAACTATACCACTACCAGAAAGTATTGTACTTGACTGAGATCTCATAGCTTTGTCCATAACTTTTTGGTATTTTTGAAGCCTCTGAAGATATTGAGCACCTCCTGCACGCATTCCGAATGGACAAAGAATAAGAAAAATAAGGTTAATGGCAATTCCTGAAGCATCACCATCAGCACAACTTGTAATAAAGTTAATGAATACTATTAAGGCTGCTATAATTAAAAACCACCTTATAAATAAGAATTTGAAGTAAGGTGTTTTAATAACGTAATTCCCTGAGTTAATTACACTCATAAAAGCTGTTTGGTTTATTCTTTCTGCTAGTATTTGATAGGACATAAGATTTGGATGATAGGTAGCAGAGAAATAATTTTGAATCAAAGGGACGTGGCAATGGCCAGGCTGAGCTTCAGGAACTTTATAAATGTAAGGAGGTCTCCAAAATAAAAGTGGAGACACTTTTACATAATCAGAATTCCTAGATTCCATTTTTATCTCTCAACTAAATTCTAGGCTAAACTTTAATCGAAGGTTTGGGATGAGTAATTAGAGGTTTTGGATAGAGTTTTTCCTTGGATTTTTTAAGAATTAGATGATTTTATAATAAAAATAATATTAGTGGTTTTATGTATGGTATTTAAAGTGAAGGTATTAATATGTTAATAAGTATTGGAAATTATATTATGTATTATTTATGGTTTTATGTTTTTGCTATCGAAAAGCATAAACAAGAAATAAAGCTATAAGTCATTTCTATAAATAATTTAAAAATTCCTAGAAAGAAATAATTAACTTCTTTACAGTAATAAAAAATCCTCTTTCATAATCACTAAAGCACCTACTTGGAACCCCAAAAAACATTGAAAAATTTAATTCCAAGTAAAAAATCCCCTAAGATTTTATTTTTATAATAAAAACCAATTCACAAATCCAGCAACAGGGTTAGTTACTTCATTAGCTTTTTTCTGATAGAAATAATCACAAACTACCCTTAAAACATAAAAATCTTATCTTGTATCAGACACTTGTATATATTTTCCTATATTTATTAAATTTCTGATTTGAACTAAACCTGTATAGTAGTATTTTATCTTCAATAACAATAATAAGTTTAGATAGAAAACTTTTAAACACTAAAATACTACTTAAAGATTTTAGGTTTGTAAAATCACTCTAATCAAGGTAATTAATATATATATTTCATCTTAATATCATTGTTAATTACTTGAAAAATTAGGAGTGTATATTGAAGTAGATTATTAGAAGATGAGAATAAAATTAGTGACGGAAGGGTATTGAAATGAAAATTGATGAGAATAAGTTTGAAAAGTTAAGTATAATAAAGATTAAAAGGTTGATAAAGTATGGATTTACTAAGGAGTGGAGATAGTATCTGAAAGAAAGCTAGTTTTTATTGAAGATTATTTGCTAAAACTTTAAAAAAAGTGATCAAAATAAAATTTTGAAGGGTCTAGGATATATTTTCAATTTACTTGTATTTATTAAATATTTTATCTAAACAAAAGAATGCAACTGAAAGTAAAAACTTAGATTAAATTATTAATATCAGATTAGATTTAAGCTTCAAATTTTGTCGATTTGCCCGATTGATATCTTTACTTTATGAATATGAATTTATTATTATGATTTTACTATTATAATTTAGTTTAAGTATTAACTGTATACCTATTTACAGGTCTAAGTCCATAGAATTTTCATAAAATCTGTTTCCATAGAGTCTTGGTTAGATACTTTTTTTTCATTTATGCTATTTGGTCTGTTTAATTTTTCCAAATTTTTACCAAGTATGTTGAAAGTTGGATTTGAAAAATCAGGCATAGGGCGAGCTTTGAAAGTTAACTGCTTCAAACTGTCAGTACTCTGTTGACTCCAAAAGGATGAGAACATACTATCTGGTGTATCACAACGTGAGACTGAGTTTGATTTCGCAGCTTCTCTAGCATAGCAAGAGAGATTAAATTGCTGGAACTGTGTTGTGTTATTTTTAAAATGTTTCGGGACATATGGTTTTGAAAAATTCGGCATAGGCTTCGCTTTGAACTGTACCGTATTTTTCGCATCACAATCTCCATGATGTTTACACTTATGATGAGCCTTGTATTTAGGACGAGGACATTCTGTAGGTGCAGAGAATTCATCGTTACAATTCCCAAAATCAATCAGCCCATAAAAAGGTTTAAAACAAGGTTTTTCTTTCCCGTCTTCTACTCTAGCTTTTTTAATTGGGTTGAATGGAGTTGTAAAATTTGGTTCGAAGCTTCGCTTATTGAAATTTAAATTCATTAATATATTGAGATTTGTATAAAAAGTTACTTTATTATAATAGTTTATTATATGATTTTAATGTAAATGCTTAGTTATTGTATTTTCAAGGATATCATATTAATATTTTATCTACTGAAAATAATTAAACATCAAATGTTTTTTAAGGATATGCATACAGAGACCATTGAATAAAATCTTTAAAAATTTAAGAAAGAATATTACAAACTTGAAGAGACTTAAATTTTTTAAACACCGAGCAGTTTATTTGGATTATTTTGTATCTAAGCTATCTCAGTCTTGTTCTACTTAAATATTGGAATTACAGTGTTAAAATCATTAAATCTAGATACAAAAAAATTTAAATTTCCCATTAATTTTAATCCGCAAATAAATGGCAGGACGAGGTGCACCCGCAAAACCAGCTCCAGTAAGTCAACCAAAAGTGTTCAATCCCAAGCAATACGAAAGGCCTGGACTCACTGAGGATGAAATTGAAGAAATAAAAGAAGCCTTTGACTTATTTGACTCTGATGGATCTGGGACTATTGACCCAGCTGAACTTAAATCAGCCATGCAGAGTTTAGGTTTTGAAGCCAAAAACCAGACAATTTATCAAATGATTAGTGATCTTGACAAAGATGGGTCAGGAGCTATTGATTTCGATGAATTCTTAGACATGATGACAGCTAGAATGAGTGATAAAGACACTAAAGAAGATATCAACAAGGTATTTAGACTCTTTGATGATGATAAAACTGGCTATATTACCATTAAAAACTTACGCAGAGTTGCTAAAGAACTTGGGGAAACCATGACTGATGAAGAACTCATGGAAATGATTGAAAGAGCTGACTCTGATGGTGATGGGCAAGTAAGTACAGAAGACTTTTATAACATCATGACCAAAAAAGCCTTCCCTTAATAATTACTTAGTAATTAAGTACTTTTCTTATATTTGCAATGATTATTGTATAAGAGTTTAAGTTTATTAATATGAGAAGATGAAGAAAGTTTTTAGATTTATTTAGGAATTGATGAAATTATAGTGGATCATGAAAAATTATAATAGGAAAGCTATTAAGGGAAATACTGAAATTTAAGTTGGGTTGTTGTTTTAGGATGTTTTTTAAACTTGTGTGATTTATTATTTTGATGTATTAATAGGGTTGAATAGTTCTGATAAATTATATTGAAGTTATAAGTTTAAACTACAAAGATAAAAGAATTGAGGAAAAAATATTTAAATATAGTAATTTTATATCTATATGATAACCAAAAAATATGAAATAATTTTGAAATTAACTAAATTAGAATGTTTGAGTAATATATTGCCATATGTATTAGCTAATCCAATTACGTAGTCATTATACTTAATAAGATTAAAGTTCAATACCACAATATTATTCATTTAATATAAATTTATTTACAAGCTCCTTTAAATATAAATTATCAAATTCTCCTACAAACCTAACCATTCAAAAAATCTTTATTTTTTAGTTCTAAATCACACCAGATCTTTTTACCTCAGCTTTTAAATTATCTTATCTATTTTCTAACTTACTCCCATAAAACTATAATTTTTTCAAACGAGAAATAATTCCCAAAATCCTCCTATCCATCAGCAAGGTTCTTTTCCTATATTCACATAACTAAATCTTACAAATTATAATTAAAAACTATTCTAATCTTATAAAACTAACTAATTTAAAGGTTGTCCTGGGGGTACAGGATAGTACACAGGTGAAGCAAAGTATACTGCAGACTGAGGAACTTCATCACA
>MPUH01000305.1:0-67636 GCA_001970955.1 Stentor coeruleus | reverse complement strand
AAGACGAGGTTTTAGAAGACTTTCTGATAGATTGCTTATTTTATACATTTTTCTAGCAAGTTTTTGTATAGTTTGCAACTTTAGCTCTGGTTCAAATGTTTGTGCTAATGAGCATATTAAATAAACTACTTCACATTGAAATATTTTATAAAAAGTTTTTCCATTTTCCTCGAACTTTTGATTAAAGTATATCTCCATGATTACTTTTATTGATATCCATAGAGGATCTCTTCTAAAAGGAAGTAAAGTGTTATTCCACATGACATTATCTCTCAATTTTTTATTTATAAAGCAAACATCTTCACATTGACTAGATCCTGCATTAGCTAATCCACAAAGCCATTCAGCAACATAGCAAGGATTTCTAACCTCTCTGATTTCAACTTGTTTTACACCTTTTTTACTGCTTAAATATCCTGCTTCATCTATTTCATTATTTCCAAGATACTCAATCTGAGAAGTAATAGCATGAGAGCAAAACATATCATAATCTTCAATATACCAAGACACTTCAGGATAAGTTACCATCAAATCAGAGTTTTTACCCATAACATCTTCACATTTTGCAGATACTTGAAAAGCTGAAATACTAGATCTAAACTCAGAATTTTCCTTATAGCTTTGAATATACATGCAACAGTTTTGGCTCTTTAAAAAAATAGGGAATATTGATTCTTCTGGTAAAGTAATTAAATGCTCATATATATCATGACTGTTTAATGTTGGAGTTTGAACTTTAGACCAAACATCAAGCATTCTGTAAACTTCTTCAAAACTTTCATTTGATTTGTAAAAATTTTTTAGGTTCTTCAGTGCTTTTAGAGCTAAGAAGAAGAAAAGCTCTTCACTCAATTGATCTGGGCTCTGTGGATCAGATTTTTGAGGGAGCTTATATGGAAATATTACATGATTTGCTACATACTTGGCTTGTTTGGGAGTAAAATCCTGTAGTTTTAGTATTTCCATTTATAAGGAAAAATTCGGAAAAAAGGAAATCAATATTTCTGTATTGAAAATAGATAAAACTGGGTTCATATAAGAGAAAATACAATAAAAAAATATTTTATAAATATCATTTAAATAATGATATCTAACTAAATAAGATATTCATTTAAAACATTTTTAACACATTAAACTATGTATCCTTATTTAGAAATTGTCATATAATTAATTTATTGTTGATAAATACTTCTCGATTTCAATTTTCACTAATAATTTTCCGAAATTAAAAAATGCAACTATAAGGCTTATTAGTTTTTGAGAAATATACAAAAGTATTCACAGTTGCACAACTATAAAATTATCAGAATACAAAATAATGTAATGCAGCCTTAAAAATGATCTAAAACTATAATCCTATAGCTTTTGCACGTTCTTTACATAAATATAAAATCTTAAATATAAATAGTAAATTTTTTATGAAATAGTATCCTTCAAGTTTCAAATTGTAATGATAAAACCAATTTGCTTTGACTCATTGAAAAATTATCGCATTACCTGATTAGTTTTAAAAAAATAATAGAAGTGACTGTATTAAAATATTTGAAAATTAAAATATTTCCTAAACAATAATTTTGTCAAGAATATAAAATAGCATAATTTATATATGTTATTTTTATGACTATCTAAGCATAGCTTTATATGAAAAATAAGCTTTTCAGTAAAACATTATAAATAATTTTTTTTAATAGATTTAATAAAATCGTATCAACTAAAAATAATTATAACTCATATTCAATATATCAAAAAGTGGGAAATTAGTTATTAGATTTCAATGTCTAGAATTTTATACTCCAAAAATGATATCAGGTGTATTTTCGATTTAGTTTTGTTATGCATACTCTAATATGATGTATCAGATACTATAAATATGAAAATTTTATTTTTTATATGATAGTTTTTAATCATAGAATAGTATTTTATAACATAGCCAAAACTAGGAAATCAGCAAAGATAAGTTTTTATCCTGAAAAAATATATATATATTTTTTGTATAGTCGTCTGACTAGGAGAATTAATAATCTAATGAAAAATTTAAGTAAATTAGGTTTTATAAACTTGAATACTTTCAATGTAAAAGTCTTATGAATAAAAAATGTAAATTAGGCTCTATTGAAATAAATATAAACCTTTTATAAAAATTTAAATATGATTTTCCTTTGAAATATAGTTTTATTTATCCATAATACAATTCAGGATATTAAAACCTAAACTTTCCTTCCATCTTTCAAAGGACAGAAACTATGCTCAAGTTAAAAATATATGCATATGGGTAAAACTGAAAAACGTTCCTTATTGCCACTAATTTTTGAGATTTCCCATCATAATTTTTAGTATTTTGTTTCCATTTAATCCCTTCCTTTATGAATGGCATATTCTTATATATAAAGATAAATAATAAATGGCTGAACTCAAGTTTTTTTGATAGAACTTGAACTTTATATAATAATATAGTTTATTGACTTGATAGCATTTGCAGTAACAATAAAAGTTATTATTATATTTGAATACTTATCTATAGTTTTGAATCAGATAAAACATAAGTTTTAACAAAAATTGTATATTCAAAGTACCTCTATTCCATATCGATTATCATCGAAATGAAAATAAAATCTGTTTTCTTATAGGCAGAAAATCGCAAAATATTATTAAGCCTAGTCAATAATTTTAATTAGAAAATATAACAGAATAAGATTTCTAAGAATAAATCAAATGTCTCCAAAAAAAATTTATTCCATAAAGATGGAAGCCATAATTTTCATACTGATTATTGAATATATTAACCTATACTTTAATCCTATATTGATTAGTCTTCTTCATCAAAGAAAGCTTCTGATTTTTGTTTTTTATTAGGAAAATCCTCTTTCATTTTCCTTGCTTTAACAATTATATCATCAATAATCATTGGTTTGATTAAAAAACAGTCATCAGGTATTGCAACAAGAAATAATGTGCCTGATAGGTAATGAGAAGTAACGTTTTGAATGGCAACTTTATTAAAAATAAATGACGAATTTCCTTGAGCTTCGGTAGTGCCTCTTAGTATTTTTTCGCCGGTTGAGGCTAAAAATAATTGCTTAGGAGGAGAATCTTTAGTAAAAAGAACAAGCCTGACGCAAATACGATTCGGTAGTTCTGCTTCCTTCCCAGAACTATCAACAATCTTAGCTTCAATCTTAAAAAATCTATCTTTGTATAAAGGCTTGAGGAAATCATAGTTCAATTGTAAGCTAAATACTTGATCATTTTTTCCTTCACAGAGCAAATCAGCTAGCTCAGATTTAGAAGTGGTGGTATAAGACCCATCAGAATTGTTGACAATTAAAGTTGGTATATTTTTTTGAGGTTTAACTGAAAGACTATCAAGAATTTCACTGATAACATTATTAGTATTAGTATTAGTTAGGAATTATCGCTTGACTATTGTCCAGCCCTTGTTAATACTGATAACATTATAAAGATACTTTATAGTTTCTGTCTGAGCTTGACATGATTGAATAAAAGATTGTAAGATAATACCACTATTGTAAGAGTAGCAGATGTTTGGATAGGTTGTAGTTATCATCTTAATAGCAAAGTCGTACTTTCACATGCACATTTCTTCTTTTTCTTGACATAGAGGGTTGTAAGCACACATTTTTTATGTAATTTCTATCATCCATTTATGGTTTACTTATACTACCATAAAATTTTACCTAGAATTTTTTCATAAAATTTCGAAATTAATTACCTCATAATAACAAAAAAATGCTATATTGAATTAGTGAGATGATAACATTTCTAAGTTTGATTTCATCATGCAATGAATAAAGTTAGGAAAATCATAAAAGTACAAAATAAGTTAAGGTAATTTATTAATATAATGCTTTAAATTTTAGCAGTAAAATGATTTTAGAGAAAATAGGAAGATTTTATGCTTATAATATGCTTATGTTATATAACGTGACTTAGGGTGGGTTTATTATGATAATAAAAAAAAAATTGTTTGTGGTTGAACTATAGTTGATTTTAATAATTTTTTTAGGAATCATAATAAAAGACAATGGTTGAGTTAATTTGAATTGTATATATTTACTGATATGGGCATTTTTTATAGTACCAAATGGATAATTAAAATAAACAGGATGACATTTATAAAAATATGGAATAAAAATTGGCATTTAATGGAGTTTATAATAAAATTCTTGTCAAGAGCTTGATTTTACAATTCTAAAATTATAAAAACATGATGAGTAATAAATTATAAGTAAAACTATAAATAAGAAACTGTGTAATTTTTTTGAAAATGCTGAAAAAAGTATTATAGTAAATTTGATATAAATTAGCATATATCTTAGAACCTTAAAAATACATGAATCATAAATGTATTTATTATATTATAACTATCTTCATTATCAACTTGCTTTTCTATATCAATAACTTATTGAATACTTATAAAAAAATTGTAATAAAGTATTTATTTTAGAAGCTAAAAATTTTGCTACTAAACAATCAAATATTATAAAAAATCAAGTTTTCTATAAGTTAAAGCAACTTTTCATATATATTATTAAAAGTAAAATATTATATAATCAAACTTTTTTGCTTAACTAGCTGTATTACTTATTTTCAAATTTTTGTTTTATGAACTCTTTCCTATCAACCCCAGTGCCCGTTCTTGATACTAAGATAAACAATTTCTAAGCAGGGATTACTTCCTAGCTTAATTTATACATAAGCAAGCATCAATTATATTATTCTAGTCAAAAAAATACCTTTTTTTAGTAAAAGTCACTCCAATATTATTTTCCTTAATTATTGTAGATCAAAATATCATATAATAATCAACATATATTCTCAGGTCTTGCAATTTCCTCAACTTGTAAATCTGATTCATGAACCATTTGGGAATTTTCAATAAAAATGACTAAAATTGACTTCTTTAAGCTTAAGATAGCTTATAGGAATGGAGTTTCCAATACATAATTTGGAAAAATCAAGGGATCACAAGCATAAACTCATTCAGATAAATTTAATACTTGATTTTTATGATTTATTAACTATAAAGTTATTTAATATTAAATAATTAGGATATTCTATATTAGTTTTATGTCTAAAAAAATAAATTATTTTTTAGCGACGTTTATGCTACATGCTTTTACTTAAAAAGTTTCTAATTGTATCTGCTCTAAGTTTAAACCAAATCTTATCTGTTATTAAAATATTTCTAATATAATTTTTTACGTTGTTTCAGTATAGTATTGCATAGGAAGATAAGAATTATGAAAGGTTTGACAGAAATTACTTTAGAAAGTAATTCCTAGCAATATATAAATTTAGGAAACCAAATGAAATTCTTATGTTTTTTAAAATAATTGCAGGAAAACTAGTGTAAAAATTAAGCTGAAAGATTATTTAAAAAAAAATTCAGAGGCTTGGAAACTTATTCTCCATATTCCTGTCTGATTTTTATGACATATATTTTTTCTTATAAAAAGCATTTTTTATTAGATTCATTTAGGAAAAAAAATCCTATCAAGCTAAAAAAACCTAATTTCCTTATGTTATTAACATCTTGAGATTGATATAATATAAATTATATATAATAATTAGTTTTATTCATATGAGAATATCGTTGATCTAACCTCATTAACAAGAATTAAGCAAAACAAAATTATTCGTCAATGTTTACTTCAGTATTTATAAACATTCTAAAAATAAATTCTATTAAAACTTAATGATTTAACCTAAAGACTTAGGTAATTGTTTATATATTTGTATTTATTGGTTAATTTAATCATATTTTTTTCGTTTTGGCACCCAAACCTTGGAATTTTTAGTTTAATCTGATGGGAAATTGATCTTTTTTATTTCATATTTTTCTAAGTGCATTTCATATTTAAAAGCTTTTTTTTTTCAGAACACCGAAAACCTAAGCTAAGTACTTTCATTACTATATTAAAATGCTTATATTGATATTTTATGCAGTTCTTTTGTCTATAAACTTTGAATTTTTTATTCAAATGACTATATTCCAATGAATTCAAATGCAAAGCTTATTAGCTTTAGAAAACTAAAATCTAGTTCTGAATATTTAAATTTCTTAGTATATAAAGATTAAACTATCTAATCAGTAATACTTAACAATATCAAAACTGAAAAGTAGGTTGATAGATTTTTTCATCTAGTATTTCCATAGATAAGATAATTTTTTATGCTGAAAATGTATATAAAGTATTACTTAACAAATATAAAATATTGATTATAATTTCGATTGAAATTACTATCAGAAAGAAGAAGCAATCATTTTTATGTGTGCTAAAAAAATTATATAGAATTATAAATATAATACAACCAAAGTAAAATAAGCATATTTCTATCTAAAACCAATAAGAAATTCTAATAAAAGTTCTCACATTATCATTAAATTTTATCTTAATCCTGTTAATTAAAGATTTTCTTCAGATTTTTGCTTTTTTATAAGCAAATCCTCTTTCATTTTTCTAGCTCTAACTACTATGTCTTCAATAACCAATGGCTTGACCAAATCACAGTTGTTAGGCAATAAAACAAGATACAAAGCTCCAGACAGGTAATGGGACGTTACGTTTTGAATGGCAATTTTATTAAAAACAAATAATGATTTGCCTTTGATTTCAGTATTACCTTTTATCATTTTCTCCCCAGTTGTAGTTAAAACTAGCTGTTTTGGGGGCGAATCCTTGGTAAAAAGAAGAATTTGTACGAAAATACAATTTGATAACTCAACTGTTTGTCCAGAGCTGTCTATAATTTTAGCTTCTAATTTAAAAAGCCTATCTTTGTATATAGGTGAAGGTATATCGTATTCTAGTTGAAAGCTAAACATTTGATTGTTTTTACCTTTACATAACAAGTTCATAAGCTCAGTTCTAGAAGCGGATACACTGAATCCATCAGACTCATTCATATTTAGAATGGGTATATTTCTTTGAGACTTAGCTGAAAGTTTATCGAGAATTTCACTAGCAATATTTGACAGATTCTTTACAGCTTCTGTTTGTGCTTGGCATGCTTGGATAAATGATCTCATGAATAGCAAAATATTCTTGCAGTTGCATAATTCCTCCTTTTCTTCGCATGAAGGGTTGTAAATGCACATTTTCCCAATTAATATTAGTCAACCATTTATCTTTAGTCTATACTATATAATTTAATTTTATAAGTATAAGCCTTACTGTGAACCATATTATTTCTGTAAATGTTTTAAAAAACATCTCAGATTCGATATAAAACTATTATCAAACCAGAATATAGTTTAATAAAACTATTGCTTTTGATTAAAATTGTATATTTTTCTATTATAATCATTTTTTTTTATGTTTTTGTTTGAATTACCAGATGTGAAATATAAAGAAATAAGTTTTGATTTGATAATTTATTATCAGAAACATTTTTTTTTGTGAAAATAGTAAAAGGGTTGAAGCCATAAGCTATAATAGGTGATATTATATTTTATCAGATATTTTATAAAAAGATTTGCTTATAAGTACCAAGTGGATGTGTTTAAGAGAAATTAGAACATATTTATTAAAAAATTATAAACATTTTAGTTCAATATTATATAGGTTAAATCATGCATATTTTATAAAATATAGGATATGTGTAAGATTGTATAAGGCATAAATAAAAAACTCTAAGTCTTGCAAATAATAAAAACTACACACAAGATAAAAAATAAATCCTATTTACAAGGTTAATAATACAATAATACTTTTATATTTATTATAAAGTAATAAAATAGTAATGAAAAACTATTAAATTTCTAATATACTATATATTTCTTCATGAATAGCTTATAAATCACAAACCTGTACATTTTAAAATACACATTACTAATTCTTTATAAATAAAACACTTACATAGCCAAATCTATTCAAAAATAATCAAAGTTTTAAACCTTCTAAATCTTATAAACTTATAAAAATTCACATATGCCATATCTAAATCAAAAAGTCTATATTTTTTTTACATAAACTACTGAAATACTATAAAATCTCCTAAACCCAAGTTAATATTCCAAGCATTAGAACTTACTATTTAACATACAATAATACTTTTCTTCCAACTCATGCATTCTCAATTGATTCTCCTCAATCCCTGTAATCTCTTCCAAAGTACAAGTCCAGTTATTCCTAAGCCCAAGTTTCTTCCTAGCAAAAGCTATACATGAGCAAGCAATAATCTTATCATTTTCTAATACAAGTTCAGGAACCCTACAAGCCATTTGTGCAAGAGTAGCTGAATACTTGCCAACCATCTCATCAATTTTGCCCGAATTTTCTCTTTTCCTAATTTCTTCATTGGTAACATATCCATATTCCCTATATTTATCAACATAATAAAGAGAAGTTTTTCTTGTAATTTTCCAATCAAGTAATTCTAAAACCTCAACTTCTAAACTTTTCAATAAATCCTCATCAAGGCCATTTCCACATTCTTTAAGCTCTTCTAAGCCTAATTTTATATCATCCCATTCAAATTTAGTCGCTATGCTCCAACATATTACAGCCAAAGCTTCATATCGATCTATTGAAAATACCTTTAAACTATTTACTATGTCAAAGATTTTTGAAGCTAAGATTTGTACAGAAATTCCTGTTTGAGTTGATCTACATAGATTTTCAAGAAACTCTATATAATGCTCTCGGTATTTGAGGAAGATTTTGTTAACAGATGGCTTTGGGGGAGATTTTTGACATTTGCTTCCTTTGGAATTGTTGAATTCACAAAATACGGTTGGATTTATTGTTTTTGTCCGATTATGACGTGGATGATTAGGAGGGGTTTCGTTTGTGTATGGGAAGTATTTTTCTAAAAGGGCTTTCATTTGAATTTTTATAATGGATTAAAAATATTTGTTAAGAGAAAATGTTTTTTATTAGGAGTTAATTGTAATTTTATATCATTTGATATAAGGAAATTTTATTATTTGTATAGGATTTATAGATATGAAGGTGTTAATCCATGATTAGTTTTTTTTAACTTAGATAAACCTAGTTATTGCTGAATTATACGAAGAAGTCGCACGGTCCCATCTTGAGTTGATGCGAATAAAGTATTATCAATGCATTCTATTTGACTCACTCCTTTACTTTTGTTTTTCTTAGTCGTGTCAATACATTCTCTCAAAGTGCTACCTCGGGTGTCCCAGATCTTGACCATTCCTTCAGTGCCTCCTGTGATAAAAGTTATATCGCTAGGGCCAAGTTTCATATCGCTAATATGTTCATGTTTGCTTTCATAAGTTTCAACAATACTTCTCATCCTTAAATCATACTTGATTATCTTTCCTTTTTTCCCACTTAAAAGTAGTTGTTGGTACCTAGAAACAAAGCATATAAATTTCCCACCGATATTTTCTGTATGTATTGGTGGTCTACTAGGTGGAAGCAATGTATCATAAATCGATAAAAATCCTTTTGGTTTATGTCCCACTGTAGCAATAACAGAACCAAGGTTTAGAAAACAGAAATTCGAAGCTTTGAGTCCTGAGTAATTCTTCAAAGTTAGCTGAGGTTGAAAACTTGTAGGCTGAAGATCGAATTTATATAAATAAAAATTCCCTTGAGCATCACAAGCTCCAAGTTTATCTCCGAAACTGTTGAATTTTATTGAAGTGATTTTCGATGTCCCACTTGATGATGTGGCAAAATCCTGCAAACTCTCAGGTCTGTTAAATTGCCAAAGGGTTAAAAGTTCATTTCCAGTCACATATAAAGGAAGCATAGGGTGAGAAGCGATTTTTTCAACTTTTTCCTGTCGGGATTTAAAGGAAGATAATGATGCTAGTAATGGTTTGAGTGGACTTCTGTGCCAAGTTGCTGGTGGGAGTTTCATTTCCTGTTCAAACTCCTCGCTTTGTGGAGCATAAAGATGATGGCGTGAAGCACTTATAGATGGATTGTAAATATACGCATCTTTGCTTTGCATACTTTCAAACTGTTTAATACAATCAGTATAACTTTCCGGGTCCTCATTTTCTAACTCAAGTTCCCCATTGAATTTCTTAAATATCAAGCAATGCTCCAAATTGACTTCTCTTATTTTATCCTTTTTACTATTGGAAACCACAACCAAATCCTTCTTATCCGTATTATTTATAGCAAATCCAATTACCGGATCTTTAGTCTTAAAAAGTTCAAGTCCATTTTTAAACAAACTCACATTTTCCTGAACACTTTCCTGATAAATATCCCCTTCTTTCTCTAATGCTTCAGAAACTTTTCCTGGTTTTTCATACACAAAACTAGAAATAGACTGTGCTGATGCTTGTACCAGTTTATAAACCTGACTATTTCCTTCAAAATAAAGGTCAAATTCTCTAAAATCGTCAAATGTGGCGAAAAAAGCGCTGATTTCAGTAGGAAGGGTGTTGCTTTTAACTGAAAAAATTTCAGTGATTCTTTGAGCTGTTTTCAAGCTTTGATTTGATATGATGCTATTGATTTGTAAAAGGATTCTACGAAGCATGCTTTTAATACGGGTTCTAAGTTTGGATATTGACATAAGAGGACGTTTTTTTAAACCTCGTCCTGGACCAAGAGCGCATTCAACGGTATTTTCTGTAGAGTCAATAAGGCCAAATTTGCTTAAACTAGCATCAAGCCAAGAGTCTACTTCTTTAGACTTGAATTTCTCTATGATTTTCAATAGTTTATTAGTCATTAGGTATCTAAGCCAGGTTGAAACTATCCCTTGATCTGGGGTTTTTGGAGGTGCTTGGATTGTAACATCAGTGAAATCAACTGTATTGACGAAAGTTTCTAATGCTTGAAGACATGATAAGCATGAAGTACATGATCCTAATTGATAACATTGGAGGAAAAGACATAGATAAATTGATATACCTATATGCATTAATTGACAACGCTGACTTGGAGGTATGGGTTCACCTGGTTTTATAAGGATTCTTATACATGCTTTCATTTCTACTGATACAAGCTCCAGAGCACTTTGGGAACATTGGAAAAGAGGGTCGCGAGAAATTCGTGATAAAACAATATGAACAAGAGCAGCTTGATGAAGAAGAGCTTCAGCACCTTTTATTGTGAATCCACAACCAGCTAAAAAGGCACATTGATAACTTCGGAGATCGTTTTTATAAAGCTCAGCTGATATAAAGTCGATTAATCTACGGATGGGGATACCGAATTTTTCTGAACAGAATTTGACTTGTGAGACGAGGGAAAATACGCGTTTTGAATATTTTTTGTTGAGATTTGAAGTATTTGTTGATGAATCAGGCTCAGGTGTGTGTTTTGCTACTACCATTAGATAACTTTTTACTGCGGTTTCAGTTAGAGAATAATCTGCAGGGTCTTTTAACACTTTAAGTAATGCGAGGACTGGAAGACCTCCTCGTAAATAAGATTTAGCTGAACGGCTAGCGATATCTTTACCAAAACGCTTGAAATGTTCTAAGTCAATACCATAATTCTCACAGTCTCTTCTTACCATAATAACTTTCCTCATAAGTTTTGCATATTTTTTTAATGAAGGATGAAATCCAGATATTAAAGGTGCAGTATGATTATTCCATGCCCTAATCACAATCTTAGGTGGTTCTTCCATACTTTGTAAGCACATAATACTATCAGCATATCTTCCTAAAAGTGTATAAGATATACTAGCTAACCAAGGATCTTTTTCATTCAAAGCATTAGCTAAAAAATAATCTTTTATAACTTTTTGATATAAAGGAGAACCATCACCTTCTTTAAGTCTTGCTATAACCAAAGCTAATTGTGGATCAAACATACACTCTGCAAGGATTTCAATGGCAGATTCATGACAACCAGCGAGGATAAAAAAAGCTGCAGAAAGTTCGTATTTTGCTTGCTTTCTAAGCTCAAAAGCATTTTTCTGTGCTTTAACCTGCCATTCTTTATTATTAAAATCATTTTGCATAAATGTTGCGATTTTTTTATCAGTATCTGAGCCGTTTTTCAAAAGGCTTGGCAGGATATTTTTTTTACCCAAGGCCATATACCATAATATAATATTTTTCGGTTCTTTGTTTTTGCGATAATCAGCCGTAGCAATATCTTCAATAAGTTTCTTAAGTTTCTGAGGATTTTTCAGCCATATACCAATGCTATACATTTTCATAGTATTCCAATCTGGTACTTGATTAAAAAGTACCGACATAAACGTATCTTGATGCTCACTATTAACTGCCCAAGCAATATCCATACTACTCAAACATGTAGGTTTCATATTCTGTGGTATTTTCTGTTCATATGCATATTTAAACATCTTCACATTCAAAAAAAACAGCTTAGCAAAATCATCCAAACTCCTACTTTGACTATCCAAAACTCCTAAAAAGTCAATAACTCCAATCAATTGTGATATCAACATAATATCCCCTTCAAGTCTTGGTATTTCCATACATTTCTCATTAATCTTACCCTTCAACTCAATTGCAGTCTGTTCTGTAAACGTCTCCAAAGCTTTATCATCAACAAAATCATTAAAATCTAAATCAAGTGTATAGTTTAATTCTTCAATCATCCCGTTCATTTTATTCAATATTTTTTTCACAACATTTTCCTTCTGTACTCTAAGCAATTCAAATAAAAAAAGAGGATGGAAAAAAGGTTTTATATCAGAAATCGTAGACAACAACTGAGAAAGTGTAGCATTTTTTTCATTAACATAAACTTGTATATCTGTTTTAACACTAGTTATAAACTGTTGGAAATTGTTGATTGTACAAAGATCAAATGGGTCTTTGAATTTAAGACTAGCAACATGTACCCACTGCATTTCAGACTCTCCAACAATTTTTAATGGTTGTCGGGCCATAACAGTCATATTTTTAGCATTAAGTACACCAATACATTCTATAGAATCTTGACTGAAAAAAAACACTTTATGGTTTTCATGAACATTTTCTAGTTGTCCCTGATCAGAACCATCATGACCAAAGAACACAAGTTTACTTGGGGTTATTATAGTGATTATACCTGTTATAGCAAAATTCACAGCACTTTGGAAGGTTTTAACAAAAAGACTATCTTCAGGTTTATCAAGATTATAAGCTTTGATTTGACTACTTGTTAGAGTATATAAATTTGTGGCGTAATGTATAGAATCACATAGATATGAATAAAGTTTTATGTTTAAAAACCTCCCAGATACTTCCCAATGTTTTTCTACTACAAAGTTTTCATCATATTTGACCTTCCAGACTATAACTTTTTCATATGTTAAACCAGCGATTAGACAAGAAAATTTGTCTTCAAATGATTCAAGTTTGCTTACAGCTACTTTTCTACATTGACTTGACCAGGTTATTACTTCTTCCCATTTCATACTTGGTAATTTTAGTTCTTTTATTGAAGGACTTTGCCATTTGAATAAAGCTAAATCATCAGTTCTTACTACGACTATTAAGGCAAATGTATCAAACCAGGCTCCATTTAGAATTTGACCTTTTAGAACACCCCAATGCATAAGTTCTTGAACAGCTTCAGCTTCTTTTGGCATACTACGAACTGAACTCCAGATACGTGAAAGACCTGATTCATCAATTGTACAAACTAATGGTAAGGATTTGTGACAGAGGATTTTTATTATTTTGGAATCGTGGCCACCACGGATTGAGGTTAATTCGAATTCCTCTTCGTTTTTTTTGTCGAATTTTTTACGCCATCTGACGAAATCTTTTTCTTTGTTGAGGCCGAGGAGTTGCATTTCTTCGCATTCTTTTATTGCGTAGAGAGGTAAAGAGTGGATGCCCCAGATGTCTCTTTTGATTGGGATTTCTAAGTGAAGTCTTATGTTGATAGCTGTTACTGGATAAGCTCCAATTCCTTCACAGCAATAAAACAGTACGCGATTATCTTCACATATAAAAAGCCACTCCACTGGTATACGTTCTTTCATCACAGCTCCATACAACAAATGCTCAGGTTCAGTTTTCTCTTCTCTTAAAAGGCATGACTTCGAATATAAACTCAAACTTTCTGATTTTTGCTTCTTTAACAACTCATGTTGAGTCGAAAGTATACTAATATTATTTTCCATATTATCATAATTCTGAATCCAACAAGCCAAACCATTCTGAGTCCTCATTTGAAATACAATATTAAACCCTAGCCCAGTTGGACTATAATATTCACTCCATACCTTAATCCACCCATCTTCACACATAACTAAAAGAGCATTTGGATTATAAGAATTCCTATATAACTTGGCTGTAGCTATATCTTTCCAGCAAATCCATGTAATCTGAGTCTGGTGATTAAGTTTTATTAGAGAAAAGTCGTTGTCTTTATAGTAAATATGCACTTTAGCTTGTTGTGAAAAAGCTAATAATCGTCCATCTGGGGATACACATCCCCGATCATATTTAGTTGTTGAGTTCCAAATTCCTTCTGCATCAAGTTGATTTTCAAGAGACCATAAGGTAGTTTTTTCAGCACAAGTTAGGAAACAATCTCCAAAAAATGACCAAGTTATGCACTGAACCTTACCCCTAGTGCTGAATTTTGATGAGAATTCCCATGTAGAACCTTTTGGTGTCAATATAATAATTAAGTTTTCTAAACCGATTGCCAGATGCCCACCTGTTCTAGCAAAGGCAATTGAATGAATGAAGTTTTCGAACTCTTCTGTGAGTTGATGAATTATAAGAGTATTAGCTTGAAGAATACAGATTCTTCGATCACAACCATAGGCTAAGAAAAGTTTCCCTTGCCAACAACCTAAGGTTATGCAATTTTGCGTGTTTGGGCTTTTAGGGACTAGATGCACTCGGTCCATATTTTTATAAGAGTATGAAAATTGTGGGTGTTAGGGTGAATGTTTTTTTTTTTGGGATTAGAATTTGGAAGATATGATTAATTATTTGATTAGGGGTTTTTGGGGCTTAGTGTTTAAAGGCGAAGTTAAAAATGTGAAGTTAGGTTTATGAATATGTTAAATTGTATTTGTTAGGAATTGAATATATTAAATAATATGATAAGTATTTGGATATTAGGATTTTGGAATATTATGCAAAAATTTTATCGGAGTAGAGAAGTGGAATATAATATTATTATTTAAATCATTATAGGGTTTATAGTTATGATATGGTACTGTTTTGTTGTTTTGTAACTTTTATTGTACTGTGGAAGTGAAAAGATGGGATAAGGATAAGAAGGATATTTTTTAGTTTAAATACTTTGGACTAGTTAAAAGTGTTGGGAATAGAGTGGTATTGAAAGAAATAGCTTAGAATATACTGAGTTTATTGTGAATGTTTATAATTTACCCTAATTATCATCATATTTCAAACCTAAATACCTTACTAATAACTCTCAAAGCAATTTTGGAGTTTTTAATTGACTATCTAATATTCATACAATATCATTTTTATTAAAAATCAAAACAATATTTTTCTTTTTAAACCTTCTTATGACTTAAACTAAATCTAATACATCTCACTTTTTCTAAAATATAGAAAAATCTTATAAAACCCTAAATCCACTAAATATTAACATCTTAATAATATCCTTTTCATACAAAAACTTGATAAATTCAAATTTTATCAATAAAATTCCTTCCATCCTGCCCAATCACACTTAAAAAAATCTCATTTACCCTTAACCTTAACCTATTCACTTTAAAACCTAAATAAAAAATCCTATAAAAATTACTCTAAACCTAAAAAATACAAAAAAAACCTAATCTTTCATATCTAAACCAACATTATATTTCTATTACCATTCACATCATCATTATATTTAAACCTTATATCAAAACACTATCTTTTCTTTACTAATAATTCTGAACTTATAAATATGTCAAACCCTAGAAATGCTTGGACCCAAGAAGTAAAATACATATAGGAAGATGAAATAATCAGAGAAATTGTGATGATTCAAGGGATGAAAAAATGGACCAAAATCGCCAAAGCCATAAAAGAACGTCTTGGTATTGAAGGAAGAACAGGGAAGCAATGCCGAGAACGTTGGCACAATCATTTAAATCCTGAGGTAAAAAAGGAAATCTGGACTGAAGACGAAGAAAATCAAATATTTGAACTACAAAAACAACTGGGCAACAAATGGAGTGAAATTGCAACACATATGCCAGGAAGGACTGATAATTCTATTAAGAACTGTTTTTATAGTGCAATACGGAGAAATCTTAGGAAATACAATAAAAAACGCCCAGAGTCAGAAAAGCTTAAAGGACCTCTGAAATCTTTATTAAAAAAACCTAGTACAAGGGCGATTCTGATGAGGAGTTCAGATAGCTTAAGTGAGATCCAAACAACTATTCCTAAAGCACAGAAAGCCATTAAAAAACATTTGAATCCTAATATTATGCCTATAGATATAATCTGCCCAACGATATCCCCGTTACCAACTTTGGGTATGTTTTCTTATCCTATCACCCCTAGTACTACACCTAGCATAATGTCCTCAAAATTTACTTCAAGTTATTTCAATTTCCCTGACGAGATTTCTATCATGGAAAGTATGTATATGAAGAATGATAGCGAGATATCAGCTGAAGCGATAAGGTCCGAGCAAACTACCCCTCGGTATTTCCTCCCACACTTCAGTCCAAAAACCACATTCCAACATTACTTCACACCAAGGAATTCTAATTCTCAATAAATCTCAATAGAATACCTGAATAACATAAACACTTTTAATAAAATAATTTCCCTAAGAAAGTTTATCACTCATCAATATCTTTTCCTATAAAAACATCTTCAAATTGAGTGTTTAAATTCAGATAACTTTAAAAGCAAATTATGGCTGTGGTGTAATGGTATTAGACTAACTATAGTGCTAAGCTAGAATATCAAAAACTACAACTTTAAGCACATACCTGAAACCCACAAAACAAAAACAAAAAAATCCTTTTAAAACCTTTGTCTATACTTAAATCTTTAAAAATTTATACACCCATAAACACATTTTCTTAACCCTAAAAGTAAATATTAATATTCCCATTCAAAAAGCCTCTATTTTATAAAATCTCACGTATCCTGAAACCCACTTAAACACTAAAAACTAAACCTATATCTCATTTTAACTAAAGGCAAAAGTATTATAACCTATTTTTTAACCTAACAATATCCCTTTGGCCTTATGTCAAGCATCAAAGGTGAAAAATATGGACTTTCGAAAACTTGAAAATTAGTTACGAAAATTTTCTTATTAAGCTCTATTCTTTTGATATCAGAAAATTAATATACTAAAACATATTAAAAGAATCCTTAAACTCTTTAGGTAATGTCTTTTACTCTTTTAAGCTTTTTTTGTTTATGATTTCTAAGGATAGTTTATAACAATTGGCTTAAAGCAAGATTCGATTTTGCTTTTATTATTCCCTTATTATGAGTATTATTTTATCTTTCTTTAATCCTTTGAAGAAATTGAAGCACTTAATAGCCTATAGTTTAAAAATCCATATCATAAAAGGGTTATATTATCCTTTGAGATTATCTTAACAATATAAGGTTATATGAACTTATAAGTTCAAGGTTTTGTTTATGACCTTATCGTATATTAATGTTTTTATTGTGTAGAATTTTTTGTATAGAAAGCTCAGATGACTTATCTTGAAAATATAAAATTTCAATATCAAGACTTAAGTTTTTGATTATATATTATGCAATACTAGCTTAGATAACAAGTTAAAAAGTTTAATAGATTGGGAAAATTGAGGAACTTGGAGGTAATTGAGGCATTTTTATAGTTTATAGCTTTTCTTCATCAAGATAGTAAAAAATAAGCAATGGCAAAATTTGGGGATTGAGAAGTATGGGTTTTGTGTTGAGAAATTCTGACTGTTGTTGAAAGAGAATGAAAGTTTTTGATAGGATTTTAGGGTTTATCGTAGGAAGAAGGTTTATGAGGTTGGAAAAATTGGCATACCGAATTGATTAAGGCTGAGTAGTCGAGGGTTTGTGTTGCTTTTTATGTGAACTGCTAGGATTTTTAACAGATTTTTGGCTTGAGGATAAAAAAGGGACCTGAGGATTATAAAAATGCTGGAGAAAAGAATAAAAATGGCTTTCTAAGATGATAAATGCATTCTGATAGCTTTAAAGCAGGGGACTATATAAGAAATAATGTTTTAGATGATCCTAGGACTAGTTTTTCTATATAAAATAATTATTATCTACACAATAAGTCCTTTCTAATAATATAATAAATCTTATCTAATTATATAATAAATCTAACCTAATTATATAATCGATGCTTTCTAATCATATAATTTGTGTTACATAATAAACTAATTAATTTGATTCTCACTCAAAAACTGCAAATATTTTTTTATTATCAAAAGCCAAAAAACAAAGCAAAAAAATTTCTTTTACGATTAAAAAAACATTATCTTCAACTAACCCTAACTACCCCATCACCAAAATCTTCAACAAACTTTTCCTTTGTATAAAAATTCTTATAAAAATAATTCCATCATAATATCATTAACTAATTTCAACCACATATGGAGTTTACAATATTATGTGTAAACTAAGTAATCTTTGCCAAGGCCACGACACAAATTGTGACTGTAAAACATCACTTTACCAGTGTGAAATCATAAAACCTGTGCCAATACCTTTAATGAAATGCTCTGAATCTGACTTTATGGAAACATTTATAAGGATTATATCTCAACAAAATGAGCTTATCAAATCTATAGCAGAACAAACTAAAGCTACACTTGAGAAAATCTCTGAACTTGTCAACCAAGACTCTATTGAAAAAGCTCAAATTAATCCTGTGACAAATGAGGATATAACAACTTCCACAACTTTACTTCATACACTATGTGGAGAAAACACAAATTTCAGTCATTTTTTACATCTTGATAATGATATACCTACTCCTGCCTACAAAGAACGAGCTTTTTCTTTGATTTTAAGTATTCAAGATTTACAAGGTAACAAAACTATACTTCCTAGAACTGTAATCTTCAAAGTATTGCTTTATACTGCAGAAAATCCCCCTAAACTTCTTAGTATCAGCACATCGGGAGATAAGATTATGCGTGGGACTCTAGAAGTTGAAGGAGAATCTGTCATATTTTTCAGGAAAATTATTGTTAAAGAAGTGACATCGCATTTCAGAAACGGGAGCTTATTCTTTGTTATCGTACCAAAAGATGCTGACTATATTAAACCACTGATTATAGAAAATTTTATAATCAAAGCTAGAAAAATGCCAAATGATGAGATAAAGAAAAAATGCAAAATCGCACAAGATGAAGTTCAAGTATAGAATCATATCGTATTGTTAATAAAAGGAATTAACTTTAATGATTATGTTTGGATTATATAATAATTAGAGATTTTTAAATGTATAGTTTAAAAATAAAGGGAATTTAGATTTGGTTTTTGTGAAGGAGTTATAGAAATTTTGATTTTTAAGGAAAATGATTATGGATAAAATGCTTGAGGTATCGGGAAAAAATTAACCTTTGAAGAAGATTTTATTAAACATAAAAAAGGTAAGATAAATTTTATAGCAATAATCTATAATGCTCATTAAGAAAGCATATTGCGAGATTAAAAGTGATATAAGACTTAGAGGTTTTTTGCTTGAGGTATACTGTTGTTTTGGTTTATATTTAGTTAATGTTTAGGATTTTTTTCTTTTTATATTAATTAGTATTTGTTTTAGAATTATTTCTCATTTATCTATATATCAACGATTTAACACTTGTATATTATCATCTTCTCTTTTTTTTTTTCCCTTTTAATTTGTCTTTCATTTTTCTGTTACTTTCAGATATTTCAATCATTTGGGTTTCAGACTAGCTGTAAAAAATCCTAAAAAGCACTTTATAATATTAATCTCAAAATACTTACAACAGTTTTCCTTTATTGCATCATACAGACTTTCTCAATCTAAAGTTAATAAACTTTATAATCATATTTTAGCTAGCTAGTATACTAAACCAATAACAAATCTCTATAGAATAATATTTCTTTATTAAACAAAAGATATACTGATATTCAAATTTCATACATGTCTAATCATAAAATCCAATTTTATGTATTATATATGAAAATAGGAGAAAACATTTGAAAATTAATTAATACAGAGTTCACGACTGTGAACGATATATTTTCTAACTAACTAACTAATTATGTATTATATAAATAGTAATTAATGTCATATATAATTTTACTAAACATATATTTTTTGTTATGAAAAATTAGTTTCTCAAAAATCCTAACATTTCTAAAGTATACTAATTAATTTCCATACACTTATTTATATATCTCTAAATGAATCAGATAAACTTTTCTATTCCAACTCTTATAAGAATACTCTAGCTTATAAGTTAATTATTTTTAAATAAAAAATTGCCAAAACTAAAAGGCAATTTTTGTAAAAAAAAAAATTTTCTAATCAGAAAACTCAAAAATAAAACTTTAAAGAACTTTCAATTTTTTCAGAGACTGTTACCAAAGGTAAAAAAAAAATAATTATATTTACTTAGTAATAAATCATCTGATATTTTTAAGTACTGATATAAGAACCTTTAAATTTTATACCTATTCGGTATCTAAATATTTTTTTCTTGCAACAAAATAAGGTTTCATATTAAAGGTAAAGCTAACAAAATCGCTTTGTAAGCATGAAAAACTTTAATCTTTGCAGTTTTCGGTTGAAAATTGGATTTTTAATTTTCCTTTTGTCTAATAAAAAAATCTCAGGATATTTCTTATAACTAATATACCGAATTACCTTTAAAAAATTACTTATAATAAATCAAAGTGGAAAAGTTCATAAATTGCATAAATAAACTAAGTAAAGGTTAAAAAAATATTTTTATTTCTCGGTATAAAAACACAAACTTCTAATAAATCAGAAATTTATGATATCTAATAAGAAGACTTATTTTTTTATATATCTTATAATTATTTCTTTAAAATATCCTAAACCTTAGCCTGATTTACATAAAAATCCAAGTGCGATTTAACCAATAAAATAAACCCCTTTAAAATCTCATATTTCTCTAAGTCAATCATAATAAAAAGCTATGGTGCATTAAATATACTTATTATAAGAAATCTTTCGGATACAGTATATAAAAGAACCCTTTATATATTATACCTAATAACATAAGATTAAATATTCCAAATAGTTCCTAACAAGAATATTTTTTTTTCAGAATCATTATAAATTCCTATAAAAAGTTGAATTGTTTTAATAAAGATAAATTGATATAACTTNTTGTTTTAATAAAGATAAATTGATATAACTTCTTACAATAAAGTTTACTTTTATAAGTTAAAATTCATAATACCAAAGTTTTGAAAAAAAAAAATTTCTATTATTCAAGTATTAACATTTGATTTTTATACAAACTATAGGGATAATATATTTATTATATCTTCCTTATAAAGATTTGTTTTGACTGATTCGGGATAGTCTTTATAAAAATTATTTCGCGGAAAAGTTAAAAAGGAAAAACAACACTTTGCTGGATAAAGAGATTGAATTATAAGGATTATAAAAAAATTATAATAGATAAAGAATTGAATGCGTTTATGTATTTTAGAATCCCAGAAGTTTATCTAGGCATACTTAATAAAAATATTTGCCATAGCTAAAAGTAGAGGATCAAAACAAAGAATTATAAATCCTATATGTGGGTTAAAAATTAGGTAATATTTGCCATCAGGACTATTTATGATGAGGAGTTTAGGTTGGCTAATTGGTGTAGTAGATCCTGTAGGGAAAAACTAAAAAGTGCGAGAAATTATCCTAACACCCAAAACTAAAAAAAAAAGCATTATCGCTTTGCCTTAATCAAGTATATACTAAACATTATTAAATCTATGGCCGATGGAATGATAAATCACCATTTATATCCTATATAGAATATGGTATTTATATATAATACTATCCGATCTATTTTTCGTACTCTTTATAGCTTCTAACTAGGATTCTTTTCAAGCCTATAAATCATCAATTATCCAAGGTTTCTTATAGGTATTTTTTTTTTCATACGCTCTATAACTGCAGGTCTAAATATGTTATGAAAAAAAAATGGTATCATATCCGATCGATACAAAAATTTATTCAATCCACTACAAGGTCCTTTAGAGCCTTCATATGTTTAAAAACACCAATCCAAGTTTTGTTATTATTGTCTATAATCGTATTGACTATTTCCAAAGACTATAGTCTTAGCTTAGTATTACATTTTTTAAGAGATATGCATATCAGAATAATTAATCTATAGCCATTAACTATATAAATGTGCCATCTAAACAAATCAAACACTAGTGATTCTAATACACACTTTGATGCGACTGATGAAAGTTTTTTAACGATTTACAAGTCTCAAATGCAAAATTTATGTGATAGCCAGAATGGTCTTATGGCTCAAGCTTTGATATCATTATTTACTAATCAGATGAAAACTTTAAAAGAACTAGAAAGCTTAGTTAAAGCAATTTCTGAAGTTGGGAATACTTTGATAAGAAAACCTTCATTTGAGATATGCGAAGAAGAAAAAGAAAAAAAAGGGAATTTGCCTTTGTATACTGTTATTGATGATGATTGGATTTTTAATGATGAGACTCGATATTTGCTAGAATTAAAAGTGGTTCAGGGTGTCCCAAAGCCGGTTTTCAAGAATAAAGCTTTTTCGATTGAGATTAAAATTGTTGACATGGAAGGGAACGAAAAACATTTGTCAGAACCAGTTTTATTTAAAGTTATGCTGTTTACTAATGAAGACCACCCGAATCTCATTACATGCAACTCTTCTGGAGAAAGAATCTTGCGAGGCAAATTAGAAGTTGAGAGCCAATTCCATATATTGTTTAGGAAAATATTACTAAAAGAAGTATCTTCCCACACACCAAGCGGATATTTTTGTTTGGTAATTCTCCCAGAAAATTCTGAAAATATAAAACCTTTGGTAATCCGTAATGTGAAAGTAAAATCTCAGGTCAGAAATAATAATGGAACAAAAAAGCCTAAAACTAGAGAAAGTGATAACAAGCCAGAAATCAGCTAGTTTATAATATATATAATATAGCCGATATAATTTGTTATATAAATATTATGCATAAGGAAGCTTGGAGTTGAAATATGATATTGCATACTTTTTTTTTGATATAGTTGGATATTTGATTATAGTAAAATAAAATTTTGGCCAAAAAAAAAATAGGGTTGGCTAAGAATTTTGTATAGAACTAGATTATATTATGATGATTTTAAGTATAGATGTATTAGTTAATGAACTGAAAGATTGGAAATTTATGTAAATAAGCTGTGAGTATATAATAAATTATAATATAAGTATGCTAATTATTGATTTTTTAGATCTTAAAGCAAGAATGAATATTTTCTTAATAATCGAATTTATCTATCTAGCACAAAAATCAATCCTTTTATACATCCAACCTATTATTTACACTAAATCTAATAAGATAAAACACTAAATAAAGGGCAAAAGACAAAGCTAAACATATTGTAAATTTTATAGAGTCTTATCAAATACTTAAAAATGATGAAAAAAACTTTTTCACACAAAATATTTACACTTTTCTCAATTCAACAAAACAAACTCAAATTCCACAACATCCAAAATCTATCAACAAACCCCCAATCCTAATCAAAAAAAAAAAAAATTTACAAAAATAAAAACCTTAAGCCATTATCCAACTCATCATTCCACATAAAAACCTTTTTGAAATCTTATCCCCATAATAAATCAAATATTATTACAACATCCAATAAACCTTTTTTCCTCTATTTTTGGTATCAAAATATGCCCAATACTTTCACTTGGTCCTCTAGCTTTAACACTCCTAGACTTAAAATTATAAATCTCTTGTAACAAATTCTCAAATGCTTCTCTAACTCTTGTAGTACTAACCGCACTAGTTTCTTCAAAAAGCATAGAATAACATTGAGCGAATTTTATCCCTTGTTCAGTGGCAACTTTTCTACACTGTGGATTTTTCTCACAAAGATCAATTTTGTTTCCTACAAGCATTATAATTATATCATTTTCAGCATTTTCTTTAAGATCATCAAGCCACTTTTTTATATTCATAAATGACTTTTCATTAGTCACATCATATACAAGTAATGCTCCAACTGCTCTTCGATAATGGGCACTTGTTATTGATTTATAACGTTCTTGGCCTGCTGTGTCCCAAATTTGTGCTCGAACTGTACCTCCTGTCATTAATGGGACTGTTCTTGTGGCGAATTCGACTCCAATTGTTGAGGTTGGGTTTTTAGGAAGAGTGCCTTTGACGTATCTGGATAGAAGATGAGTTTTGCCTACCCCTGCATCGCCGACAAGGACTATTTTGTAGAGATAGTCATAGTCTTCTTCTCCGTTATGCATTTTTTATAGAGATTTGATATTGAAACAAAAAAAGTCTAGTATTTTAATAGGCAGATATTTTGTTTACATAATATAATTAGATTATTATAGGAGACATTTTTCCTCTACAACTTATAACTTGTAATGAACTTTAATAATAAAAAATATTCTGACTTTAGAGGATAGTCTCCAATTAAACTTTTCTTTATGGGTATTAAAACTCAGTAAACTTACAAGCACTTATTATTTCAATTTTTCGCTTACCTAATAAAGATTTAGCACTAGCACTTCTTTTTGAAATCTCTTTAGAATACCCTTTACTACATATAAGTTCTTTACTTATATCTTTAATAGGTTGGTAAAAATGATATTTGCTAACATCGATAGGTTTTTTCAACTGTGGTTTTAGACTACTTTTAACTTTTTCTCTTTCTTTTTTCATATAGAAATTAAAACAGTTTTTGCATACTTCAACGGTTTGGTGTAGAAAAGACTTAGAACTTGGCAGGGTTTCTGTTTTTTGGTTTTCTAAAAATGTTTGTTTGAGAACTTTGTACATTTTAGGTTGATGAGCTGTTTTATTTGCAGATTCTATATCACGGGACAAATCATCATGATAATTACAGTAATCTCCCGGACAATCAAACGATGTATCCATTGAAGTTGGGGAAAACACAGGTGGCGGATGGTGGTTTTTCCCAGCCAAATGCCTAATTTTAACCAGATAAAACTGCGAGTTCATATCTTCACAAAAATCACAAACCATAAACGACACTTGTTTATTTTCTTTAAACAAATAATACGAATTGATTGATTTTTTAAGTATCTCCATCGTATTTTCTAATTGCCCATATCCACTTGTAGACTTAATTTTAAACCCTAAACTTTTAGTAAGGTTTTTAGAGTCTATACAAAACATCATCCTCAGTTTGTTTGTAATGTTATTATTAATAGTAATTTCTTCTTTTATACTTACTTCAGGACAATGAGCCCCATCAAAGCTTAGAAATTTTCTATATAAGTTTTCTAATGAGTCTTTTATAGGAATATAACTTTTTTTAGCTTCTTTTAAATATTTATTCATTTCAACAGCAGCACGGGCTTGATGAAATGTTAGTTTTTGTTCAGGTTTTATTGAAATTTGTGTATCAATAGTTTCTTTACGCTCAAAATGGGCTAATNGCTTCTTTTAAATATTTATTCATTTCAACAGCAGCACGGGCTTGATGAAATGTTAATTTTTGTTCAGGTTTTATTGAAATTTGTGTATCAATAGTTTCTTTACGCTCAAAATGGGCTAATGTACTTGTTAGCTCGGCACTGCCGAGCTCTTTAACTTTGCCCGCTAGGATTCTATCGTGCATATATTTACGACCTAAAGCTATGATTTCTTGTTCGGATTTGTTTATAGGTTTGCTTTTTTCAGTTGCCTCATGAACTTTGTTGAATATGTTTGAGCCTAGACTGGTCATTTCAACTGAGACTGCTGTTTCTATGGGCAAAGATTCAGAAATTCTTGGTGCTGGAGGCTTTTTAGGTTTGATTTCTTGTTTCCCATCAAGGCGAAATTTACTTGTTATTGTGAAATACTCAGCTTCTTGACCTTCTTTTATAACAACTCTAAGCTTGCAAGATTTGTTTCCTTTTGGCAGAATATATCTTTGGATTACAGTGTCAGTTTTGAAACCTCCTTTGATCTCGTTAAGAAGCTCGTTTCCTTTCATTAAAACACGGTCGTAAGCACTATTTGGCGATTTTTGTATGGCTAAAGGTGTTGGGAACAGCTTTTTATTGTTTTGTCGATAGTATTCGAAAATTTGATATATTGTTTCTAGTTGTAATGGGTTCAACTTTGATTTTGCACGAAGATAACCATTAGAATCGGTATATAAAAATGTTGGAGATTCGAAGCCATACCCATAAATTATTGTTTCAGGGATACGTAAAGGTAGGTTGTTTTTTAAACAGAGTTTGTATAGCATAAGGAATAAATGAAGTCCTAATTTGACACTTGTTGAGTTGTATACTTCTGTGAATGAAAGGGTTTTTAAAAACTTTTTTTCTTGATCTTTAATAACTTTTTCTCCTGGTCTAGTTTGAGAGAACCATACTTTTTTTACTTTATCCGGCTTCTTTTTGATTGGAAGTATTGGGTTTGAAATGCAAAACCTTAAGGTCTTTTCTCTTTTTATAGAGCTATTTTTGTTTTCTTCCATATGCTTTTTGCTCAAAATTATAAAAAGATATATAGGATGAGTATTTGGTTTTTAAATTATTATGATGAAATATTTGGTTTTTAAATTATTATGATGTTTTTTTGAATTTGATGTTTTGACTTTTTAAACTATTTTAAAAGATATTTATTAACATTTTTTTGAATTGTTATTTTTAAGATTGAGAAATTGTATAGAGACCTTTTTAGTTAGGGTAGTTTTTTTAAAGATTGAAGTTGGTAAATGCACAGGGAAGTCTTTATTGATGTTTATAAAATTAAATAATTAAGCTTAGAACTAGGTGTTAAAATAAAAATAGTTCGTGACTTATTTAAATTTACTAAACTGTAACTCTTATACCAACTCCAAAAATTATCCAAATTCTAAAAAAATCCCCGCAAAATCATCAAAATTCTTATCTTCCATAGCAAAACAAATACAAATCCACCAAAAAATACCCCATAAAATTCATTATCCTAAAAATCTATCATAAAAATCCTAATTCTCATCCAAAAATCCCATAAAAAAAGTCCAATTAATCCAAAGCCATATCAAAATCCTTAAAAATTATAATTAAAATCTTCCACTAAAATATTTTACCCTACTCTTAAGCCCATTAATCCACTATCACAATTTTTAAATAATAATCATGTCTAGTTACGAAGAAGACGTTGGTGAACGAAGCTACGGTAACCAAGAGATCTCAAAGTCATTAATACTAACAGAATTAGCAGTATCAAAACTTGAATCTAAACTAGCAGCTCAAAGAGGTTCAAGTACTTTAAATTTAAGCGATTCATTTATTGGTGATGAAGGGTGTATCATGGTCGCTCAGTTCTTACGTGAAAACCTTGGAGTTCATAATTTAGAGCTTCGAGGTAACAGTATATCAAGTGAAGGACTCAGACAACTAGCAAGTGTTTTTAGAGGTCAAAACTTTATTAGAAGCATATCGTTAGAATGGAATAACATAGGAGATGGGGTTGGAGCTCTGACTGAGTCATTAATTTATAGTAGCAACTTACAGAATCTAGATCTAAGAAATAATCGTATAGGTCCAGATGGAGCTTCTTATATTAGTAGGTTCATTGAAACAAGTTCATCAATTGTAAAAATTGACCTTAGATGGAATGAAATCGGTGTCCTTGGGGCTAAAAAAATCTTATCTAGCATTTCTCGATCACGATCTTTAAAAACAATCGACCTATCAGGTAATAAAATCCCTGAAGATTTAATCTTACAAATCGAACAACAACTAAAAGGTGAAGAAAAATTCGCAAAATTCGAAGATAAATACAAACCTGAAGATAGGTTTTCTAGGACTGAAGACCGTTTCCCAAAATCTGAAGACCGTTCACTGCGAGATGATCGTTCTGGTACTAGATCCCCAGCAAGAGCAAGAGAATTTAGTTATAATGATGAGCTTTATTCAAAATACGAAGCACAAATGATTGCAAATGCTAGAAATGAAGCTAAAATAAACGAATTAGAAATCCTTTTAGAACAAGAGTCTAGAAAAGTTCAAGAAATAAGAAGTGATTTATTAAAAGATCTAGATACAGAAAAAGCTCGAAGATCATATTCAGATGAAGCACTTATGCTATATAAAGAAGAAACTTTAAAACGTGAAATGGAAAGTGCTAGGACTATACAAGAATTAGAAGCTAAAATAAACCGTCAAGTTAATGAGAAAAACATGGTTATTTTAGAATTAGAAAACCTACAAGAACAATATGATAAACTTCATTCTGCGACTCAAGATAGGATTAGGAGTTTAGAAGAAAAACTTAGTCAACAAGAACGTCAATCTAGACAAGCTGATGAATCAGGAAGGCAAGTATTGGATAGGACGAAAAAAGAAGCAGAACAGAAAATATATGAAATATCACGTGAATATCAAAATAAACTAGAAATTGCTGATGAGAATTTTAGATCAGTAAAAAACGCTAAAGAAAGTTTAGAAAATGAAGTTAAAGCATTAAAAAACCAAATCGTCCAAATCAAAGCTCAAGCACAAGAAGCACTTAATGATCAAGAATTTAGGATTAAAGATGAAGAAACTGCTAAGTATAATAATGCAGCTAGGAACTTTGAGTCTAGGATAAAAAACTTAGAAGAAGCTAGGGATAATGCAAATAAACGATTTAATGAAGCACAAAGGGAATATGGAGCTAATGAAAAAAGGGCTTTAGAACAAATCACTAATTTAGATCAAGCATTAAATACGACCAGAGAAGAAAAAAATGATTTGACTGGAAGACTACAGAAGGTTAATGCGCAAAAAGATAATCTTGCTAATGATTTGTATGTAACGAAATCAGCTTTAGATAGGGCGACTTTAGAAAATGAACAATTGAATAATGCGTTTAAAGAAAGGAATGAAGCGCATATTTTGCAGTTGGAAAAAGTGTGCCAGGAACATGCTCTTGAAAGAAAAGGACTAGAAAATAATAGAGATATGCTAACAGAACAGATAAAAAGCTTAGAAAATGATCTGAATAGAGTGAAAAGAGATAGAGAAAGGATATTGAAAGAACATGAATATCTTGCTGAAGCTTTGAAGCAAAGGGTTTCTTCATTGATTCAAGACACTGTATTGGGTCATATGCGGAAACTAGATAGTGAATAGTCTTAGATTATTTAAAAGCATCATAAAATGATTATAGACTTATATTCTTATACTTTTAACAAAAATCTTTATATCAGCTTATATTTTAATGGCAGGCACAGTCTATGAGCCCCTAATGTCTAATGTGGCTATTACAAGTCAATTGGACAAAGAATACCATCAAGTTTTTGTGTTTCCAAATTTCTTCTCTACAGATCCTAATGTTATTGAAGACTTAAGCCATAAAGTCCCACTTCATCAATGTCATGATATTTACAATACAGTTTTCAAAATAATTTCAACTCATCAAGAAGTTGAAATGAGTGAAATGGCTTCAGTTAGACGGGCAAATTGGATTAAAGCTGAGTGGGATTCTTTTAGTTTGGATACTAATGGTGAAGAAATTGAATGGAGACTTTTTGTTAAAAAAGTTGTTGATATGCTTGTGAGGATTTTTCAAGAAGAGTTGTTTTTAGAGATAAAAGTTTTTTATAGCAGAGATAAAGATGAGATTTTCATGCAAGTCAAAGCTTCAGAGGCAAATTTGAGGGTACAAGCTGATATTATGGATTACATGACTCAGATTAACATTACTAGGCCACATCATTTGACATATGAAAACTGTGATACCAATCATACAAGTATATCAGCAAGTGATGTCTATCCAAAAACTGGTTACTCAACAGTCTGTCCATATGCGAAATTCCAAACCAAAGCAGCTTATCAGCGTCACGACTTAAATATATTCAAAACATATAAAACCTATACTTCAGGAGGTAAAAAATCCCGATACGAAAAAGAAATGAATTCAGCTTTCCGATACAAAGATAAAGTCCGTATTGTTTTTGATATGATAGCTTCATCTGTAGATCTTGGAGCTCTTCTCGAAAACCAAATCATCCTCTCAAACTTCTGCTTACACACTGAACCTGAGTTAAACTACCTCAAAGAAAACTGGGCTAGTTTTACAAAATTCTATAAAAGTCAGCCACTTAAAGCTATTCGTGAATATTATGGGGAAAAAATTTCAATGTATTTCGCTTACTTAGACTATTACATTTTTTGGCTTATATTCCCAACAATCTTTGGGCTTATAGCTTTTATAGCAACACGTTTTTATAAAAACCTCGTTAATTTCGAAGAAAATTTAGACTTTTCTGAATCTTTATTGTTACTTTTTTCTTTAGCTTTAAGTATAGGATCTACACTTTTAGATCAACTTTGGACTAGAAAAGAAAGTGAATTTGCTTGGATGTGGGGGACAACAGATATGATTGAAGTTGAACAACAAAGACCAACTTTTAAAGGCGATTATGAAACTGATAAAATCACAGGGCAGAAAAGAAAAATCAGACATAGTAAAATGGATCGATGTAAAAGATCATTAGGATTTACCATAACTTTTACTTTTTCAGTTGGAGTTTTAGCTATGATTATTGCAATTTTTATAGCAAAAAGAGAATATGGGAACTACATCAATTATTTTTCTTTGTTAAACGCTGTTCAGATACGTTTTATGAATGTTGTCCATAGAGTTGTAGCTAAAAAACTCACTGAATGGGAAAACTATGAATACGACTCTCAGTTTAATAACGCTTTGACTATAAAATTATACCTTTTCCAATTCATAAACAGTTACGCATCACTTTTTTATATAGCTTTTTTTAAAGATACCTGCTATGAAAACAACTGTATGAAAGAACTTGGTGGTCAATTGTTTTGGATCTTGATAATCAATACATTTTTAAACTTAACTGAACTTGGTATGCCTTATCTTCGTAACAAATGGGCACTTTATCAAGAATCTCGTAAACTTGAGTCTGAAAGTAAAGATAATAATGATGAAATAAAACTAAACCTTACACCAACAGAAGATGAAGCTAAACTTCCAGTATATGAAACTCCACTTGATGATTATATGGAACTTGTTATAAACTATGGTTATGTTGTTATGTTTTCAGTAGCTTATCCATTATTCCCATTGTTTTCTTTTATATTAAACATCCTTGAGGTTAGAGTTGATGCTTATAAATTGTGTTATTTATGTCAAAGACCTTTTCCTACACCAGCTAATTCTATAGGAAATTGGATTGATATTATTAGAACAGTTTCTATATTTGGAGCTTTGACAAATACAGCTATTTTAGTTTTTACTGCTGATGTTTTTGATCAAACTGAGATTAAAGATGATTTAGGGAATGTAACTGGGAAACAAAGTCTTTCTGAAATGTATAAAAATGGAGATTTATGGGTTAGGTTTATTATACTTGAACATTTATTATTGTTATTTAAATTTTTACTTATATCTTTGGTTTCTGATGTACCAAAAAAAGTTAAAGATGGACTTTGTTGGAGTAAAAGGATTTCTGAGGAACGTACAATGCATGGGACTATTGACCCAAGTGATAAAAAAGAAATAAGGAATTTAGCATTTGTTAAGACCCCTGGAGTAAAAGAGTTTTATTTAGATGATAAAAACATAGATACAATTGTTTAGAGATTTTAGCATAGATTTAAGGATAGTTTGATATATGAAAAGCTTGATTTTATGTGTTTTTTTTTTTCAAAGAAAATTTACATATAAAAATATGGATCATCTTATCGAAAACAAAGTCAAACAAGCGGCAGATTTAGCTCCATGTGATGTGAAAATTATATTATTAGGGGATTCAGCTGTTGGTAAGTCAAAACTTGTAGAGCGATTTCTTATTAATGACTATGAAGAACGGCAACTTTCAACATATGCTCTGACAATGTTTAGACACAACACAGTTTTAGATGGCCAAGAGCTTAAAGTTGATATCTGGGATACTGCAGGTCAAGATTGCTTTAATAATTTACATCCTTCTTATTACTTTGGAGCTCATGCTTGTATACTTGTTTTTGATGTGACAAGAAAAATCACTTATGTTAATTTGAAGAATTGGTATAAAGAAATGCGAACATATTGCCCTGATATTCCTTGTGTGCTTATTGCTAATAAGATTGATGTGAATTTAGATGTGACGAATAAAAGTTTTAAGTTTGGTGAACAATATGGATTGGATTTTCATTTTGTTTCAGCTGCGGATGGGACTAATGTTGTGATGATATTTAGAGAAACATTAAAGAAAGCTTTGGAGTTTAAGAATAATCCTCCTAGGAGCTTTGAAAGAGATGTTATGGAATTACTTGATGATGATTCGTGGCTTAATAGTTAGAAATTTTTAATTTTTATAGATAAATGAAAAATCCTAAGATTTAGGGTTTTAGGTTTTTAGGTTTTTGAAAATAGGGTTTTGAATATGATTTGGGTATGATGTGTGTTTTGATTTTATAGATTAAATAATAATTTTTTATGTTGCTTGAAAATTAGTATTAGTTATTATGTTGCTTGAAAATATCATGAGTTTATTACAATTTGTGTAAAGGATTTAAATTATTGAAGAGATTTATGTTTTGTTTATAGTATTTCTGAGTAGATTATTAGTTAAGGTTTTAATATTGTAAAATTTATTGATATAAAAGTTTGCTGAAAATTGATTACGAGTTTTAAAATATATCAAAAAAATCTGTTTAAGATATTTTGGGTATTTTTTAGAGAATAGTACCATAAATTTTATTAATGCCTATAATTTATTTAAAACAATATAAAGAAAACTAATAAATAAGCTAATTGGCATTCTAAGGTAAAGTAATTTTTCCTTATATTTCCAAACAAGAAATTATATAATCCTTACAATAAAAACTTTTATAATAAGTATTTTCACATACTAGAAATACATTTTTATAATAAAAGAAGTCCATAACTCATAAGTCCATTATTTTTATAATATTATTTATAGTCTCTCCCATCAATGTAAATCAGCTAATAACTTATTTTCCCATAAACTTTACATCCTTATCATATCCAAAATATTTTAAAAGTTTTTCCTTTAAAGTCCTTCATTTTATAATTCGCATATAAATGTCAAAAATATCATTTCAACATGNTTTTCCTTTAAAGTCCTTCATTTTATAATTCGCATATAAATGTCAAAAATATCATTTCAACATGCTCTCAGTATCATGAGAATAAAGTTTAAGTTAGAAGAAATTAGCCAAAATTTATCATTTATTTATTTTGACTACGGATCCTTTCAAGTTAAATTACATTTTAGACTTGAGACTTATTCAAACATAGAATTTATTTTTCTAGATGAGAAAGATGAGAAAATTCCTGCATTTATATGGAAGAACATAACTACCGACTTATTTAAAGTGACTAAAAATAAAACTATAATTGGCAAATGTATAGAAACATTAAGCAACTCTTGGAATGGGGTAAGAGCAGCTGAGGATTCATTGATGGCTTCGATAAATATGTTTAATGAAAAGTTAATACAAGCTAGAGAATATTATGAAGATTTTAAACAGAATCCATCAAACACTGATCTATGGATAGAAAAAAATTTTAAAAAGAATTATTCGCCGTATTATTCATTTAACATGCCTAAATATAGCACATTTATTGAAATGAATAGTGAAAAATATATGACAATGTTCAATAATGAATTCAAAAAGTTTGATAGTTTTATGCTGATGATTATAACAATATCTGATACTCATTTGAAAGTCAATTATTTAAAAAATGCTGATCGAAACTATTTTAATATGGGCGATGAAATTACAATAGAAAATACGGAATTGAAAAATACTGTTGATGATATAATTAGAAAATTTGAATTGGAGATTGATTCAATCCGACTAGAGGAAGAAATAAAGAGAGAAAGCACAAAAATGTCATCTTACCACCCTATAAATGAAGCCAATCCTAATTCAGAATTTATGAAAAAATAATTAGAAATAATTATTATCATTCATAAAAGAATAATAGTCTTAAATATTCTATAAAAATCATATTAATAAGTACTTGAATATTATAATTTCAATCATTTTCCCTATTAAGCAATAATTTTATTATGCGCAGGAAAGTTAAGTATGGAATACACACAAACCGAACAGTACGAAAATGTTTACGCTGCTTCTCTTTTTGCCAAAATTGTAAATCTACATGCAAGGTTGTATATGATTGCAAAGTAGATCCAAAAAGTATAGCAGATAATCATTTAGGGGAATCAAACATAACTTTTAAACTTCATCGGTTTGGTACCGGGTCAATTTTACCAAGAAGGAAATATGTGCCTTTTAATAATAAATATCATAAAAGTGAGAATAGTCTTTCCCCACATATTAGCCCTTGCATGAAACATAGAAGAAAACTTGAACCTTATATCGAACTTAAATATTGGCTTGAAGAAATCTCACAACAAGAAATCCTATTGAAAAAAATTAAAAAAAGCTCTAATTTTCTAGATGATAATTAAACTCAACAAATCTTTCTCATTAATAAGCTCCATTTGACTATATTTTTTCAATCAAAAAACATAAGATGATAAAAAGAAATCTAAGTGATAATACAATCGTCAAATATTTTATAATTTCTAAATAGTTCCCATGTTGTATCACTCAATTCCTATGAAGTAAATATTAGATGAAGATTTTACCGAACCATCTTCTCATAATGAATATTCTTTCTATTGAAGATAAATTCAAAGCCTTAGATGAAAAAGAAAAAAAGGTTAGGATGTACTATAACCCAAAGTCAACTAAAGGAAAAAAGCACCACTATATCTCAGACATCCGTGCTGATTTTCATTATGACACACTACTTTATGGTCTTGGGATGTTTTGGATGCAAGAAACCGAAGAAGATATCCTTGATGAAGTTAAACAAGAACCAGAACCAATCATAAGCATACCAATACCAGAGTCAATCCAACATAAATCCCCAGTCTTAGCCAAAAGAAGAAACCTAGCTTTACTCGAACTTCAAAAACCTCTAAGCAAAGATTATTACAAAGGAATATTTTCTCATACAAAAGTTCTCAATCACGACTATCTTTATAAAAAACCCTATGTCGACTTTGATAAAAGTGGTTGGAAAACTGCAGCAATCAATGATCGGGGAATTAAAAACAAAGCAGCTAAAGCAGAAATCATCTACTCATCCCGAGTCCAAGACTGTACACAAACTTTAAGTCAAAAAATAAATAGATTCCGAGTTGACAGTCCACAAAAATCTAAAAAACGTAGCGAATTACATTTAAATGCTGAAGAATTTAAAAAATATTTAGAAGAGTCAAAACAACTTGTTTTTAATGGTAAAGAACCTGTGAAATTCGACCTTTCTTTAGAATCTTTAAAGAAAAAACCTTATGGGTTTNTCGACCTTTCTTTAGAATCTTTAAAGAAAAAACCTTATGGGTTTAAAGATAAAAATATAAAACCTCAGCTTTTTCATATATTGTTTCAAAATAATACAATTATTCAGATTAAGACGATTAATGAAATTGTTTCAGTGAGTTTAACTGATGTGAGTGTATCTGGATTTCCAAATAAAAATTATCTGAGTTTAAATGTTGATAATGGATATGTTATATGGGGAAATAGTAATAATTTAGATTTGAGGCAAGTGTTTGGAGAAAGGATTGATAAACATACGATAAGGGTGTTGATACAAGGGGATAAAGAAAATGTGGATTATTATATTAGAATACAAGAGTTTAAAGAAGGAGATGATAGTGAGGTTAAAGATGAGATTATTTCATATAAGTTGGTGATTTTTGAAAAGATTAAGGCTAGTTCTAATAAACCTCTTGTTGTCCCTGTAACTCTACATAAAATCAATGAAAAATTAGTACAAAGGACTATATATCCTAATTTACCTAAAATCGACTCTAGAAGCAAACCAACTTTAAATAATAAAAAGAAAAATTTTGCTAACCCATTAACATCAGCCCTATTTAACTATAAAGCTGCTGCAGAATCATTTCATCCTCAAGCTTATCCAGCTAATTTGAGTATTTTTGAAGCACATGATTTTATTGAGGAAAACTATTCACTTCCTCCAAAACCAAAACCCCCAAGTGCTAGAGCACAAATAAACCTTGCAGTTAGTGGTTTTGGGTTAAATAATTCTTATATTAGTTAATAGTTTTATTGTATATAATCATAGTAATTTTTACTATGACAATTTCTCAGCTTTTTATGATTATTTAAAATCAGATTTCAACCCTTCAAACTTAATAACAATAAATTATCATATAAAAACCCTTCTTATAAAAAATTCTCAAATTTATAAATCATATCTTTAATATCATTATAAACTTTATATCTTTAATATCATTATAAACTTTATATCCAAACTTTAATTATCTCATCTTTCTATCCCGAAAAACCCTCCCTTAAAATTACCTTCTAATTTTCATACTCATTTTATTAATCCTATACGTTTTATGCACAAAAGAGTCGTAGTCACAGGTTTAGGGCTTATCTCGCCTCTAAGCTCATCAGCTTCAGGAACATTCCAAGCTTTACTTAAAGGGTTAATTGGCATCAAAGAAATTTCCGAAGAAGATTTCCCTGACTTTACCGACCTGCCTATAAAAATCGGGGGTAATCTACCAAAAGATTTCGACTACCAAGGATCTTTAAAAAAAACTGGTATCATCAAAAACTTCTATAACGCCTTATCTTTATCTGTATGTCAACAAGCATTTGAAGATAGTAAACTTTCAATTCCAGATGAAACCTCAAGCAGAAACTACGGCATTATTTTTGGTGCTGATAAATCCTCACCTTATGATATAAGAAAAGCAGCAGAAAAAGTTAAAGAAGGTGGATATAGCAAATTAGACAGGTTTATAATCCCAAAAGTCCTTGTTTCACAAAGCTTAGGGACAATAGCTTTAAGTCTTAAATTCAGAGGTTATGCTAATGCTATAACAGCAGGTTTTGTAACAGGACAAGTTGCTGTTAGTGATGCATTTAGGGCAATAAGAATGGGTCATGCTGAGGTTATGTTAGCTGGAGCTGCTGAGGTAGATTTTGATCCATCGGTAATGATGAGTTTATATAAAAGTGGAATGCTCATTAGAAGTAATGAAATAGATGAATGCAAACCTTTTGATTTAGTAAGAGATGGGTTTGTTTATAGTGTTGGAGCTGGAGCTGTGGTATTAGAAAGTTTAGAACATGCAATGAATAGAGGGGCGACAATTTATGCTGAGATCTTAGCTTCTTCTAGTTGTTCTGATACAAATTTGAAAGAGGAAAATTGTGGGGCGTTAAGGTCGATGGGTATGGTTGTGAAAAAAGCGAAAATTGATTCGAAGGAAGTTCAGATGGTTAATGCTGATGCTCCTGGATTAAAAAATTGGGATCTTTGGGAAGCTAATGCGATTGAAAAGCTTTTTGGTCCTATTGCTGTAACATCACATAAAGGGAATTTGGGGCATATGCTTAGTGCTTCAGGAATATGTCAAAGTGTGATCACAGCTTTATGTGTTAAAAATCAAATCATCCCTCCTATATCTACACTTAAAATTCCTTGTAATGAGAACTTGGATTATGTTTGTGGAAAAAGTATGGAAAAAAATATCACGCATGCGGTTTCGAATAGTACCTCTTATGATGGGGCAAGTTTTAGTTCAATTTTATTTAAGAAGTACTAATTAAGGGCTAGAGATAGGTTTTATTTTGTTAAGATGAGGTGATGTAAAGTTTATGTTTTTTTTTGTTAGGTTTGAATAATGATTTTTTTATGATTTAAGATGAAAAATAGATTTATTTGTAGTGAAATTGTCTAGCAAATATTGTTGAACTTAATTATGAAAAGTGTTGTTGTTTGAATCTATGAGCTGTGCCAAGTATAATCAGAATAAAAAGCAGAGGAAATAGAATGATAGGTTTATGTGAAATATTTGCCGTAAATGCTTATTTTCAAAATACTACCTGTATAACAACTATAAGTAATATTTTAAAAATATAAAATTTCCAAATCCTATCATCAATTCCAAATAAAACATCTTAAAAACTATTTTTTAACTAAAAACAAGCCCTTCCTGCCACATCATTTCACTATCAACACAGATATCAATAGGTGAAACATAAACCTCAATAAAATCCTGTAAACTCGGGAACTTATCACTAAGTAAAATCTTCAAAATTTTCTGTTTTAAAAACAACTTCTTAATTCTAGGCATCTTCATAATTTCCTTACAAATATCCAAACTATTCAAATGTCCATATTTACTTCCAATATCCACTAAATTATAATACAAACTCCAAGATACTACTTCAGGTAAATATTTTTCTAAGTCTTCTTCATTATTTTTAAATGGTTCACAAGAAATAATAGTCCAATTTTTAAATAAAGTCCTTGAGATTTTCTGTATAAATATAGGGAAAGTTAAACCTGAGAAATATGTTGAATTTTTTTTTATTAAGTCTTCTGTTAATTTGACTAAGTGATATAAAGTTTCTGTGCTACCTTCAACTAAATGGATTATATAATTCTCTGAGTTTATAAGAAGACCATTGAAAAGAAGGTTGTTGTGCTTTTTCCAATAATTTACTTCATCTTGGAAGGTAAAAAACCCTTGAGGATTCACTTTACTGATTTCACATATGTATAATAAATGACTTATACTTGGTTTTTGCTCTTGGAGTTCTCCTTTAGTTTCATTAGTTGTTAACATTTTATTATTATTAGAAAATACTTGGATTTGAATGGAGGATGGAAAATTTAGATAGGGTATATTATAATAAAATTTGATTGAATTTATAAAAATATAGAAGAAGTTTATATGATAAAACTATAAATTTATATATTTTAAGGGAATATTTTGCTATGAAATGAATATAATGAAACTTGTGTATCAAGTAAAAGATGTTGTTTAAAAATTGTTGTAGGATATGATACTGATAAGAATATTTAAAGTTTTTTGAAGTAAGGTATATTGATAATTATTTTTATGGAAATGAGCGATAATGATATAGAAACAAAAAAATTAAACCAGTCAATTAATGCGAGGTTTTCTACTTTGAAGATATGCAAAAGCTATCAAAACTTTGAGAAGTGGAAAAAAAGTGTGGGTGTTCCGGAAGAAACTAAAGTGTTTATATGTGATTGGAATTATCCTGATGTCTCAGAAGCTTTCAAACGTCGAGGTTGGTATAAAAATGAAGATAGTGAAAGTCCTTACTTCAATGTAAAATACGCACGAAAAGCCCGAATTCCAAAAAATCTCCACGATTGGCAAATTTTAAATCACTTTCCAAGAAACTATGATTTATCAGCTAAATGGAACCTTGCTACAACAATTCGTAAAAACGAAATATTAACAAAAACAAGCTACCTTACTTATTTTCCAAGGTGTTTTCAAATGGAAAAGGAGGGTTTAAACGAATTTTGTAATGTTTACAAATTAATCTATGCAACATCAATGCTAAAAAAAACTTTAGAAAACCCAAACCAATCAGGAAAAAATATCCTAAAAGCCATCTCCATCTGTAGACGCTGGGTATCAGACCTAAAAAACAAGCGCGCTAAGCCATTAGAGTCTTTAATTTATGAAGACGATTGGCGGGAACTCCAAAATCCACCAACCACAAATGACCCTTTAACCGAATCCAACCTCGAAGAAATATCCACAACTTTAAATTCCTTAAAATTTTTAGATCCTCAATACAATCTTAACGGAGAAAGAAACATTTGGATAATCAAACCAGGACGTAAATCCCGAGGTCGAGATATAAAAATCCTCACAGATCTCGAAGACATAAAATCCTATACCTTAGAACCTAATTATTGGGTTTGTCAAAAATATATAGAAAACCCTTTCTTAGTGAACTCAAAAAAATTCGATATTCGTCAATGGGTGTTAATCTCTAATTCTAATCCATTAACAATATGGATCTACAACAAATGTTATTTAAGGTTCACAGCTTTAGACTTTAGTTTCGATGATTTATCCAACAATTTCATGCACTTAACGAATAACAGCATATCGAAAAATGCTGAAAATTTCGAAAAAGTCGATTCTGGGTTTATGTGGCATATGGATCAATTCCAAGCATATCTTTATGAAACATATGGTAAGGATGTTTGGCCAGAGTTACATAAAGAGATTAAGAATATTGTTATTAATTGTATACTAACAGTTGGGAAACTAGGGAGAAAGAACTCTTTTGAACTTTTAGGCTTAGATTTGATGGTCGATACAAATCTTAAACCATGGCTGATTGAGATAAATACTAGTCCTGCTATGGATTATAGTACAGTATTTTATATATAGGCTGTTACTGAGAGTTTAGTCAAGCAAGTATCTGAAGATCTTTTAAAAGTAGTTATAGACAAAACCCCAGACTCAGGGAACTTTGAGCTTTGTTATACGCAAAACACTCGTTTAGTCTAAATCTAAAACCCATAAGTCATCCACTAGTCTTTTTATATAAATTCTATCTTATATCAAAATTTATATCTACCTTCTTTTCTATATACTTCCCAACATCCCTTCATCTCAAAGTATAATTTCCTGTAATTTTCTTATAAAAACCCATTCTCAGCTTTTTAAATCTGACAATTTATTACACCTATTCCCGTATTTTCAAAAAAAAAAAAACGTGAAATTTTGACCTTAGGCTTAGATATCCTTTCTTATCCCCCATTAATAAAAATATGTCGGGCCATTATTCCTCTAGCACTGCGAACAGAGAATGGAAAGCTCCGTCTTGGGCTTCTCAGCCTGCGAGAACTGTGTCATTTCCTGACTCTGAGGATCAGCTAGGCAACCGACTTTTGAAGATTGACTGGTCAGAACAATCTCTTGTGAAATTCAATAAAAACTTCTATAGAGAGCACCCTGATGTATCTTCACGAACTGATGCTGAGGCTAAAAGAATTCGTGAAGAACTCGGGGTCACAGTGTTCGGATACAGTGTTCCTAAGCCGGTCCTCACATTTCAGGAGGCAAGTTTTCCTGACTACATTCTTCGCTGTCTGTCTGATGCGAAATTCGTTAAACCTACATCAATACAAAGTCAAGGTAAAAATTATCTAGGATGGCCCCTTGCTCTAAGTGGAAAAGACATGATCGGAATTGCCCAAACAGGATCAGGGAAAACTTTAGCTTTTATTCTTCCTGCAATCATCCATATTAATGATCAGGAAAAACTAAGGGTATTTCATATATAGAGAGGTGATGGACCAGTCGCTTTAGTTGTTTCTCCAACTCGAGAGCTAGCGATGCAAACCTCACAAGAATGTAATCGTTTCGGACGGCCTTGTCACATATACAACTCCTGTATTTATGGAGGTGTCCCTAAAATTTATCAGCAAAGAGAACTTGAAAAAGGAGTTCACATAATTGTGGCTACTCCTGGAAGACTCATCGACTTCTTAGAAATGGGTGCTACTAACCTTAAAAGAGTCACATACTTAGTCCTTGATGAAGCTGACCGTATGCTTGACATGGGTTTTGAGCCACAGATTCGCAAAATCGTCTCACAAATCAGACCTGACCGACAAACCCTGATGTGGAGTGCGACATGGCCAAAAGAAGTCCAAAATTTAGCAAAAGACTTTCTTATAGACCCAGTTCATATACAGGCTGGCTCATTAAACCTAGCGGCAAATAGCGATATTAAGCAGGTTATAGAGGTCGTTGAGGATTCTGGGAAGATTCTTTTATTGTTGAAAATATTGAAGGATGAGACAATGAAAGGCTTTAAAATCTTGATTTTTACTGAAACTAAAAGAGGTTGTGATTTGTTGGCTCGAGATTTGAAGAGCGAAAACTTTCCTGTAGGGTCTATTCACGGAGATAAAACCCAACGAGTATTATTAATTCCAGGAACGTGATCAAGTTTTACGAGATTTCAGATATGGAAGAATCAATGTTATGGTAGCTACTGATGTGGCAGCAAGAGGACTTGGTATATGATATTTAGATGTTAAAGATGTTGGATTAGTTATTAATTATGACTTTCCTATGTCGATTGAAGATTATGTTCATAGAGTAGGGAGGACTGGAAGAGCAGGGGAGACAGGGACTGCAATAACTTTTTTTACAAGAACAAATGCTAGATTGGCTAGAGATTTGATACAAGTTTTAAAAGAGTCTAAACAGGAAGTACCTGAAGAATTGTATGCTTTAAGAGGAAGAGAACCTAGTGGAAGAGGAGGATTTTATGGAGGAGGATCTAGGTTTGGGGATAGATATGGAGGAAGACGCACTGGAGGATATAATGATAGGAATGTTGGATATGGAGCAAGAAGTTATGGGGATAGAAATGCAAATTCAGGATATGGAGAAAGAGGCACACCAGTATCTTATGCTGATAGAAACAACACGGCAGGAATTGTAGCAGGAAATGATGATAGAAGTAGGAGGAGAACTAGTCGTAGTCCGAGAAGATATCAATAGAATAGTTAATATATACTTTTTTTAATGTTGGGAGATGTGGCTTTTGTATAGAAGAAATCAAATCATCATATATGGTATTAAACCCTAACTTAAAAACCATAAAATCATAGCAATTTCTAAACAATTTTTATTTAGGTCTTCTTTCATTCTCAACATCCCACTCTTTAGCTTTGTGAAACGAATCAACTGCTCCAACAATCGCATCTCTTCCTTGCTGAAGTAATCCTTTAGGAATTTTATTATCCGGACAAAGTCCTTTAAGCTGTAAAATAACCTCTTTATCTTCTCTTAAAGTTTTCAGCATCTTCATCATCTTAGACACAGCTCTAACTTTATTCCTTAATAATTCAGCTTTAGGATGATTAAACTCAACAATAGGCATTTTTTTTTCAGATACTTGAACTGGTACTGGAGTTTCTTCTTCATTAGTTTTTACAATCTGATAAAGCATTTCTAAAACTTTTTCAATGACAAAAGGGATACTCCAACTGAAAATATCCATGAAATTCGGTAGGATATATGGATGAACAGTGTAATTATATTGTTGGATATTTAAAACATTGTTATTGAATTTTACTACTGCACCTTTATTGTTGTAGACATCGCAATAATTTGGTGCAGAGAATATGGTTATTACAACAGGAAATCCAGTTGATCCATTCCATTTATGCATTTTGTAACCATCAATTTGTACTTCATGTGCTCTGATGATACTAAGGAGTTTATTTTTCTTAAGGAAAGTATTAACAGCAACTGAACCATAGCAATAACTACACCCTCTAACATCGTTGGATTTAAATTTTTCTGAGGATTGGCCGGAATCATTGTCCACTGGGTCTGACCATAAAATATCACAAAATAATCCTAATCTAGGTGGCTCTGTAACTCTTTGTAAGTCGATAATATCTTGTAATGAATTCAGTTCAGGAGAAATCCCCCCATGGACGCCTATGAATTTATTATTAACAATACAAGCTATGGGCATTGCATCAAAGCTGTCCATAATCAGATCGTAAATTTCTAAATCATATTTGTAAAGACATTCACTACGGAAATTAAAAAAACTAGACATTTGACGGCACTCATGATTTCCTCTAAGTAGGAAAACTGTCTTAGGATAGTTTAATTTAACCGCATATAACAAAAGGACAACTTCAATAGAAAATGATCCTCGGTCAACATAATCTCCTAAAAACAAATACTTAGTTGAATCGAAATTACCTCCTAATTCAAATACCCTAAGTAAATCATAAAATTGACCATGAATATCCCCAACAATAGTCACAGGATCCATGAGTTCTAATAAATTACTTTCACTCATTAAAAGACTTGTAGTTTGAGTAATGATTTCTATACACTCAGCCTTCGAGACCCTTCCTTCTTTATGAAGATGAGATTGAAGAGCTCTCCAGTTTGGGACAAACTGGCCAGATGGATAAAGGACATCTCTTGATATTGGTCTTCCAGGAGGTGCAGGCAGATCATTCAGAAATCTATCGTTTAAAGGATTAAGCATTGGCTCCATTATGTTTATTGCATATTTTTTACAAGATAAGAACATATTATCAGCATTTATTATGTTTCTTTTAAATCTTTTTGTGTTTGAGTAAATTTATCTTTTAAATAATTTGCTTTATTGTTTTTTATTAGACTTGGTGGTTTTAAGGCACTGTAGGGATGTTTTAAAAACAGGATTTTTTGTTTTTTATATTTTTATGGTTTTAGGATTTGAGAAATTCTCATGTGTGGAAATGAAAAGTGTTAAAGTTTTGGTATAAATAATTTGATTGTAAAAGTTTGTGTATAGATGATAGGATTTAAATAAATTATTACCTTGTTGGTTTTATAATAATGATAGAGGTAAGAAAATTTATGTGTTTTTTATGTTTGTAGTTTAGTTAAAAGTGTGAAGTGATTTACGAAATGTTTATTTAGACTGAATTTATAATCAAAATATCTATGAAACTTATTTATTATAATCTTAATTTCAGTGCTATAAAAAAATATCGATTTTGGCTAACTAGATTTAAAAATCACTTCATTAAATTCATCATTTTTCAAATTCCCATACCTGAACCTAATAATTGCCTTAATCTTCTTATAATAAATCGTATTTATAAATCAAAACCTTCTTATTCAAAAATATCATTATGCATAATTTATTATACCTTCCTACTCACTTCTGTTTTAGGTGTTGTATTTTTAAGTTTCCAACCATTTGTCCCTTGTCTAATTTTCTGTGATGGCAACAAATACATCTTCTTATTAAACCTATCAAAAAACTCATCAACAGCTTCATTCTTAAACTTCATGCGTTTCTTCTCTGTTTTCTTCATCTTCACTAACAATTTAGGTAAAGAAAATGTATTGACAATATACTTATCACCTTGTCTCTTAGGAAGGGTCATCTCAAACTTTTTAATACTTTTCAAAGCTTTTTCAGTTTTATTACCCCCTAATCTCCCTATATCCTCATCTGATACTATATCTTTTTCTTCAAATTTTTCAATAATATCCGCTTTACTTTTTGACCTTTGTTCATTAAAATTTTCTTGTTTACTGATTTTTTCAGGGTTTATAGTATCTTCTTTGTTTTTTGATCTGACTAATTGTCCTGGGGATGTTAAACCTGATGAACTTTGAGATACTTTTAAAGATAGTGTATGTTTACGTGAATCGGCTATTATGTTTATATATTTCTGATTACGTTCTAAGAATTCAATTGTGTTTTTACTACGGGTTGTTTGAGAAATATGCTGAAATGTGTTAAGGCCAAACATTTGAATGAGTTTTTCTGGGATACTTGATTGCCAAATATAGACTGAAGGGGATGAACCTTTTTCATGCCAAGGCCGTGATAATTGATCAAGTTGTCTTTCAGATTGAATTGATACTGATTGGGGTTTGTAAAACCTCCCTTTCATTATAAGGTATTATATTGGATTTTGAATTTTAGTGTTTAAATTAATAGATGATTGCTGTTAGAAGTTGTGTTAGTATATTAAGAGTGTTATGAAAATTCTTTTGATGGGTAAGTCGTTGTGGATAGAAGAAATTTGGTTAAAGGATTGAGGCTATCTTTGAAAATATTGGATTTTTATAGTTAAGAGAGGTTTTTAAGTTTTTGTTAGAAGGTTATAATTAATTTTGTTTTTGGGTAATTAGATATATTAATGCTTTTAAGATATAGGCTTTGAAAAATAAATAAGAAATTAAGGTATGATGGTTTGGGTTAGATATTTTAATGAGAAATTATAATGCTAATACAAATATCGTATTTTAATATAAAATAGAACGTTTTTATAAGATTTTCTTAGTTGTCTTGATAATATTTTGTTATATTAGGAATTTATATTGAAATCCGCTTTGCAACTGCTTAAAACTATATATCATTTTTATAAAAATTTAAGGTTAGTTCAATTATGCAATTACTTATTTAAAATACATTGCATAATTCGACGTAAATAAAATGATTTATAAAACCCCAACTTTAATAACTAAGACTTCCTCAACTTATCAACAAAACAAAAATCTAATCAAATAATGGCAATATAAAACTTAAAATATCCACTATAATAAAACTAAAACTAAATCTAAATTGAATTATTCGGTTTATATCTTAGGACCAACATCATTCAGTATCCATTTATACACCTTCACATTCAAATTTTTAGGCTTTTCATAACTAATTTCTTCAAGTCCTAAACTATTATCCTTCAATGTCTGCGTAGCAATCAAACATGCAAGAGCCGCATGAGGTTCAAGTCCTGTCGTATCAATAAAAAACTTCATTTCCTGTGGAAGATTTTCATAATTTTCTTTATAAAACTGTTTATCAATACCTTTTATTAAATGATCTTCTTCCACTATCAAAGGATGTCTAAAAGGTAAACTCTTATATCCAATATAATTCGCAGTTCGAATGATAAAATCTTCTATTTTTTTCGAGTAACTTTGTCCGTGGCTAGGAATAGTAAGTTTGCTTTCTTTTTGGACAAAATAATAAGCTATAGGATTAGTGTAAAAATCAACAACAATCAAGTTACTATTGGGAAAGTCTTTTAACAATAAATATGCGAACGAATAAACCAATTCTTTTAATATTTTTTTACCTTGATATTTCGGAGCCAAAGCTGCAAGGCCTGAAATACAAAAATATTTATTTGTTTCTTTATAATCACCTTCAAAAGCATATCGTTCATACAAATGCTCAATATCAAAACCGATCATCTTGTTAGATTTTGATTCACGGACAAGGGCAAGAACACTAATAAAAGATTTGCTATCGTAAAACTCTTTTTCACAAAAAAGTTCAAAGGTGTAGTCTGTGAACTGGGTCGCAGAGATTTCATAAATTTCTTCAAGAAGAGAATGCTGAAGATTTTTTGGTAAGCTTGAAAAAGATTGAATATATTCAAAGTAATATTCTTTTGGTGATTGGCTAATTTCCAGTTCAGGGATAAGAACTCTTTCTATGCTTAAAGTTTGAAGATCTTGCATATAATTATAAGAACTATGAATTGTAATTAACTTTAGAATAAAGGAACTGAAAATAACAATAATTGATATAGAAAATTTGTATGCATTTTTTTAAGAGGATATTTTTTAAGCTATAATAGATTTGATTTGGTGTGTGTAGTAAAATAAAATAAAATTTTCAAGAAATTATATTAATTAGTATAGTTGTATATATAATAATTAGTGATTTTTTAGTTTTATTGAGTATACAAGAGATATTTATGTATTTATAAGTATTATATAATATAATATTTCAAATGAGTATATGATTATTGTGTTAAATGTGTTTTGATAGAGATTAAGCATCACTTTTATATATTATATTTTCTATCATAATAGCTTATAGAACTTAAGACTTAAATAATATTTACCTTAATTTATAGCTAATAAAATAAACTCAAACTTAATCAAATCTTTAGCAAAATAAGGGCAAATATATGTTTAAAAAATCATAACCAATACTCTTCTCTATAATCTAAAACTCTTAATAAATTTACCCTTTATTTGAATAAAAATAATACCTCAGAATAGTTTAGAAGAAAATACTCAAAACAAATTTTTATTTGCCTTGATATCCAGAAGTCACTTTTTAACATAAGTTTAAAAATCATATTACCAAGATATTTCATGATACTTTTAATACAAAATACTGATTTTTTTATACAACCTAAGTTATTTCACAAAAATTTCAATTTTAAAAAATAGTCAAAATGCATGAAAACCTTAAAGTAAAAAAAATCGAATATCGAAAGCTCAATTCAAATCTTAAAAAAAATTTTAGAGTTATTAAAAATAATAATCCCTACTATTTATAAATATAAAAATTAACCTTATAACTATGCTAAATTAAAAGAATTATAACTTCCCTTAACTTTACAAATTCGATTTTAGAACCATGCTTTCTAAAGAGTTCCTCCTTGATACAAAAATTTTTTTAATTGGCTCGAACTCAATCTGAGACATTGGAGACATCGGAGAAACCACTTCAATTTTAAAAGTTTCCTCAACTTTTTTAGAATCCTCGAAACTATTTTTTTTTTTCGGTATTGAATATCCTGAATTTATAACGACTCTTCTTTCTCTACATTTTTTCCTTATCCCAGCAAAAACTGTATATCCAAGTAATCCATATGCTAAAATTATACTCAAAGTAGCTAAGGATATTAATAAAACCACAATTATAAGTTTATTAGAATCTGAAAGGTCTAATAAAAAAACTCCTATCAACATAAATGACAAAGTTACAATGATTTCTTGGGCAAGATTATATATATTGAGTTTTTTTTCTTTAAAAGGCCTGAATTTACATATAAAAAAAACAGTTAAAATCGAATGGCTTATGTTGATAATAATTTGTGATAAAGGCGAAAATGGTAAATAATAAAATACAAGTATATATAATGCCCTACGTGTTATAAAATAAGGATAATACATCAAATATGAAAGACCTTTATCATAAACAAACTCATTATATAATGAACCATATTTGTTTAAAAGATGCTGATTGTTTTCTTTGATTGTTGGATAACAGTTTAACATAAAAATATAGGAAATAATTGGACTTGATAAAGCTAGGATTGAAAATATAAACCCCAATGTTGAGTTTATAGCGCCGTTTATTGATGATAAAGAAAGCTAAATAAAAATTACATTGTTTAAAGTTATGACACATGGGATCATTATGTCTAAAAATGATTCTAACCAAAACCGGATGAAGTAATTCCAACGAAATTTTTTGATTTGATTATTGAAAAAGGATTTTGATTTACCACAAGTTATTAATCTGAATAAAACAAATATAAGGAGAAAGAGTATTGAGAGGACTAAAGCTAGAGAAATCTCACCTGTATTTGTTATAAAATACATACATGTGTATCCATAATCTCTAAATGGTTTTATTATAGATTTACTATTGCATTGATAATAAGATTGGGTTTTCCATAAGTTCGGGAAAATATTGATGGGCTGGATTGATTTATAAAAGTTTGAAAGCATAGAAGGAAACGTAATATTGTGTAAAGGAATATAACAAAGTACCTGAGCTGTATTTAAAGTAGTCCAAACAAAACTTGGCTGACTGTTCATAATAGCTGAAGTTACAGCAGAAGCTGCAATAACACTCATAATTGCACTACCAGCAGATTCGACATATTTTTCAAATATCGAAACAAACTGACTACTTGTATTATTCTTGCATTTCAACTCATCAAAAGAAAACAAAAAATTCTCATCACATTGTAAACAACTAATATCATCATAACAAATAAGACATTTATCCATACAATAATTGCAAGTATAATTAGAACTCATATATTTCCCTTTTTTGCATATGCAAGTATTTTCTGATAAAGTCATATCTTTATTGCATTTAGTACAATTTGTTATTTCTGGGCCAGTACAATCTAGACAAACACTATGACAAGGATAGCAAGAATTATTATATAAAAAATATCCTTCTATACATTTAGAACATGATAATAAATTTTGACAGGTTTCGCATTTTTCAGGACATGAGTCACAATGAGTAGTGTTAAAATATGTTTTTGATGGACAATTGCATTTCCCATTAGATAAAATCATAATATTATCTATACATTTTACACAGTTTTCGATTGAAGTACAAGTTGAGCAGGTTGTGTTGCATTTTTCACAGGAGTTTTGAGTTTTATAATATCCATCGTTGCATGTGCAGATACCATTAAGAATAAAAGTATTTCGGTTTTTACATGTGATACATTGATTTTCTTGACCACCTGAACAGGTTTGACATGAAAAATTACAAGGCCAGCATAAAAGTTCATTTCTAGGTACTTTATAATATCCATCTTTACATGCACAATCTCCATAAACAGTTATTTCTTGGCTTATATCATCAAAACATTTCGTACAGTTATATTGAGAAAGGCCATTACAAGTTAGACAATCTTTATAACAAGCTTGACAAGAAAGTGGATGAATATATATAGAATAATATCCTTCAATACATTCACAGATATTTAATGAAGATATGATAGCGTTATTATCAGAACATGATAGACAATTTGTATTTAATGGGCCAAAGCATTCAAAACAGTTTTCATCACATAGGTCACAAATTAAAGGTAAAAGTGAAGAAGCATAATAACCTTCTTTACAAATACAAATACTATTAATTTTTGCATTATTATCACTACACACTAAGCAATTTGTATTAAAAGGTCCATTACATTCAGCACAATTAATATGGCAAACTGAGCAAACCAAAGGTGTATCAGATTCTTTATAAAACCCACTATTACAAAAACACATACCAGGAGTATTTAAAACTGAAGCATTATCAGAACAGTTTAAACAATCTGAATCAGATCCTCCAGAACATTCATAACAATTACTAGAGCAAAGCGAGCAAACTAAAGGATTATTTATTGAAGCATAATATGTAGGTTTACATAAACAATATCCTGGAGAACTAATAATAATAGCATTAGAATCTAAGCATGTAAGACAATCAAAATCATATGGACCTTGACATGTTTCACAGTTTGAATAACATTGATTACATACAAGAGGATTAGTTGATTCATCATAAAATCCAATATTGCATTCACATAAACCTGTAAGGCTGTTTATTTGGGCATTAGGATCGTTGCATATTAAACATTGAGTTTGTAAACTTCCTGAACAGGTTAAACAATCACTATGACAAGGTGAGCATCCACTAGCATCTGTCAAAGTTGTTGAAAGATAATATTTAACCTTGCAAACACAACCTATTGCAATTGGTTCAGCATTTGCTGTAATACATGTATCACACACATTAGCTGCAGTACAAGTTGCACAATGAGAATAACAAGATAAGCATCCATTAACATCTGTTAAAGTTGTAGAAAGGTAATATTTAATTTTGCATGTGCAACCTATTATAGTTGGCTCAGCATTTGTTGCTATACAAGTATCACATACATCAGCTTGAGTACATGTAGCGCAATCAATATAGCAAGAAGAGCATCCATTTGTATCTGTTAAAGATGTTGAAAGATAATATTTAATTTTACATGCGCAACCTATTGTACTTGGATCAGCATTTATTGTTATACAAGTATCACATACATTAGCTTGAGAGCATGTTGCACAATGGCTATAGCATGATAAGCATCCATTTGCATCTGTTAAAGATGTTGAAAGATAATATTTAATCTTGCAAGCACAACCTATTGCAATTGGTTCAGCATTTGTTGTAATACATGTATCACATACATTAGCTGCATTACAAGTTGCACAATGAGAATAACAAGCTGAGCATCCATTAGAATCTGTTAAAGTTGAAGAAAGATAATATTTAATTTTGCATGTGCATCCTATTGTTGTTGGCTCAGCATTTGTTGCTATACAAGTATCACATACATCAGCTTGAGTGCATGTAGCGCAATCACTATAACAAGAAGAACATCCATTTGTATCTGTTAAAGATGTTGAAAGATAATATTTAGTTTTGCATGTGCAACCTATTGTACTTGGATTAGCATTTATTGTTATACAAGTATCACATACATTAGCTTGAGAGCATGTTGCACAATGAGAATAACAAGATAAACATCCATTTACATCTGTTAAGGATGTTGAAAGATAGTACTTAACCTTGCATACACAACCTATAGTAGTTGGTTCAGCATTTGTTGTAATACATGTGTCACATACATTAGCTATAGAACAAGTTGCACAATGAGAATAACAAGCTGAACATCCATTAGCATCTGTTAAAGATGTTGAAAGATAATATTTAATTTTACATGTGCATCCTATTGTAGTCGGCTCAGCATTTGTTGTTATACAAGTATCACATACATTAGCTTGAGTACATGTAGCACAATCACTATAACAAGAAGAACATCCATTTGTATCTGTTAAAGATGTTGAAAGATAATATTTAGTTTTGCATGCACAACCAATTGTACTTGGATTAGCATTTATTGTTATACAAGTATCACAAACATTAGCTTGAGAGCATGTTGCACAATGGCTATAGCATGATAAACATCCATTTACATCTGTTAAAGATGTTGAAAGATAATATTTAACCTTGCAAACACAGCCTATTGTAGTTGGTTCAGAATTTGCTGTAATACATGTATCACACACATTAGCTGCAGAACAAGTTGCACAATGAGAATAGCAAGATGAGCATCCATTAGCATCTGTTAAAGATGACGATAGGTAATATTTAATTTTGCATGTGCAACCTATTGAAGCTGGCTCTGCATTAGTCGTAATGCAAGTTGCACATACATTATCTTGAGTGCATGTTGCACAATGACTATAGCAAGGTTTGCAAGCATCTGATGTAGTAAGTGCAGTTGTATTATAATATTTATCATTACACTTACATCCTATTGTAGTAGTTGGAGAAGAATTAGAAGCAATACAGCTAGTACATAACAAAGCAACATTACATGTAGAGCAGTCAGTATTACAAGTAAAAAAGCATGTAGAATTCCCATCAAAAATCCCTCCATTATTACAAGTACAGTCAGTTGAAGTGCTTACAGCATCACTAGGACACCAACAAACAGTTGATGAACCTGATGTAATACAACTACCAAATGAACATGAGCAAGTATAACAATAACTATCACTTATAAAACACCCTAAATTAGAATTAGTACAAGTACTCAAACATGGTGTGGATGTCCCAATTTTTGTTTGTGAAGTTTCAACACTAATACAATAAGAAATACTATCAACTATTATACTAGGATTGCATGTATTAGGACAATTTGAAACTAAACAATTTCCAGGACTGTAACTAGCCCCACAATAAGCACTATCAGCAGTTTCAATATCGAATATAATAAAATTCCAAACAAAACCTTCTAAGGATTTTAATAATGAATCATCTATACCAATTTGCATATTATAAGTTGAAGTATCTTCAGTCCAAACATCTAAAATAGCGAGAGATACTGTAATTCTGTTTATTCCATTGGTATTAACTTTAACTGATGTCCCAGATACAGAAAAACTAAGGAATTGCCAAATATCTATATAAAATTTACTTTGTTTAAATGCTTCGTTTGGACTATCAGATTCTCCTTGAGTTGTTAACCCACTTTTAATTTTATAAGCCAGTTTATTATGATCTTTTATTCTTTTATAATAAAAATAATTAGAACCATCAGACTTTCCTCGATAAAATACATAAAAATCAAAATCATCTTTAAGATTAACCCACATCATTATTGTAAATGTATTTCCAAGTTTCATTTGCGTTGTAACTTTATCGTTCGGTGGTAAAGTTATGAAATTTGTCCCATCATTGCTAAAATAAGCCCCTCGATCAGTTGGTGTAGTATCTTTAGTTGTTGTTAAGTAACTATTCCCATTTACAGCATTGTGGCCATTTCCAGAGTAATCGTGAAAGATTTGTCCGAAATTGGCATAAAACTTGTATTCCACTATCGTCGCTGATTTTGCAAGTATGAAAATCTTCAGAAATATAATCTTTGAAGCCATTTATAAATTAATAAAACAAACAAGTGATTAATCTAGCTAAAATGGATTCTTAGAAATACACAAATAAGTTTGAAATCGGGGATTTTTTTTTTTGAAACAGCATTGCTGTATATAAAAAGCACAGAGTAAATGTGCTTTAGTCTTCGATAGAAAGATAAATTCATAAAATCATCAGAATAAATCAAGTTGGTGTTGGATTTATTCGCAAAGGAAATAATATCCTCAGGGTATAGGAATTATATGATTCTATGTTTTCTAATTTGTCACTTTCAATTTGGAATACTGGCAAGGTAACCTTGCCATGTTTTTTTGTGCTTCCCCTTAGCTTTTAACACACTAAAACATTTATAACTGGAGTATTACATTTTCTGTCTATGATTAATAAATAAATACCACGTAACCATTATTGAAATTTTCATATAGATAAATGCATAGTTGGGCTAATGAAAACTTTTTATATCTATATAGAATTTACTATAACACTATAGTAATTTTGTGAGAATATTAATGGAAAAAAGCTTCTGTTTTTATTTTTTTCTTGATGTAGCCTGTCTGAAATTTGAAAATTTTAAGCATTTAAATTATACTCTGATTCTAATTGCTCAACTCAAAAAAGGGAATTTTTATAGCAAATGCTTTTAAGACTATGGGAAAAAATAGTTCCCCCTAGTAGAATATTTTCATCATAATAACATTGTATTCATTTAAAGCTTTAGTTAGAGTATAAAAGTTTAAGATTTTATCATTCAAAATAATTTCTAAAAGCTTTCATTTCTCTGTACAAATTATCAAAGTTTTCAAAGGTATGCATATATTAAATCCCTCTCTGAATCTAATTTTCATTGGAAATCAAACAAATTATTGATCTTGAGCCTGATAATTTGTATTTCCCGACAATCTAAATATATTTTACATAAATTTTACCAAGCAAACTATGCTTTATCAAAATAAGTAAAAATTGCAATAACTATTTTTTTTTGTTAAGCTTTAAAAGCATTAAGTATACACACTTCATAGATATACTATTTTATTGTAAAAAGATTGAATTTATGACAACTTGAGATAAAGGAGAAAATAACTAACAATAAACTAGTTAAGATAATAAATTTATGATATATAAGAAGCTGAGTTTATGATATCATTTTAAAATAATGCATTTAGCACAGACCAAAATATTTTAAAAAACCTAATAGTAATATAATTTTTATGAATACAAAAGCATTCAGCAAGAATAATACTCTTCTTTTCATTTTAAGTAACATTTATGTAAATAAATCAATAATAAAATCCTAACAATATTTCAGTCTTCAATTGCCAATTTCAATAATTTCAACTAATTTTTCACAACAATTTCACAATAAATTTATCAACAACATAACTATTACATCAATATTCCTAAACAAAAATACTTCAATTATTTATATTAAGATTTCTTACTAAGTTTTTCTCTTAAAATCTTAAGTTTCTCTTCAATATTCGATGCAGTTTTTTCTTGTTTCACATTAGTATTTATTATTTCTTTACATTTTTCTTCACAGATTTTATTTACAAAAAATCCTTCAGGAGGTCTTACAAAAACTCTGTCCTATATAAATTTTACACTAGCCATAAGATTAGAGAAAACAATCCAAGCTTTTTTTTGATTAATCAAAATTTTAACTATTTCTCCATAGATAGCAAAAATTTCATTTAGTATTTCTTCAGTATAGACAATATTTTTAGTCCATTTAACTTTGACTCCAGTGTATTTTTGTTGTAAAGGTTCATAAGATTCTTGTTCTCTATGACGTTTTTGAGGAATTACTGTTCGGGATTGTTTTTCACGTTGGATTAGGTTTTCTTTTAATTTTCTAGTCTTTTCTGAGATACTTGCTTCCCTTTCAACTTTTTCAGCAAAAGCTTTACGAGTGTGTGGATCAAGAAGAGATGTATAGGCTGAATGAAGTTCTTGGAAGTCTTCAGTTGTTGATGAGTTTTTGTCAGGGTGTAGTTGAAGTGCTCGTTTTCTTTATATTTTTTACCTGTATGCTTTTTTGATTTCTTTTTCACTTGCATTGGTTTTTATACCTAAAACAGAAAAAGGGTTCATATTACTATAATGCTATATATTATTTTCTCTACTTATCACCCGAATATCATTAACTCCACTACGCAACACAACTTTACCAATTTTATGATTAGCCAACATTCCTTGCCTTATCATATTCAATTGATTTTCATTAAACTTATCTTCAACTATTAAATTCTCCACATCATTCTTCACAGTTTTAAAAAACCCAAACAAACTTTCAGGTTTTAAATTACTCATCCCAGTATTTACAATATTCAAACCACACAACTTGAAATTCTCAATAACCCTAACTAAAAACCCAATTGAATTTTCTTCTATTATTAGATTATCAGAAAAATCCACATTCTTCAAAGCTGAAAAGAACTTCAACTCTATAATTTTCGCTAAAAAAACCAAGTCAATAGGTTTAAGTTTTTTATTTTTTAAAGATAAATCACTTGTATTTCTATCAAAACTTTGTAAATACCAAACATAAGAACTAAGTTCTAAGCATTTAAGGGTGAAATTCGGGTTTAAAAGAAGGATTATCAGGTTGTCAAGAATATTAGCATAGTCTGCAGATGAAATATCAAATTTTAAAATCTCTAAAGCAGGGAAAAACCTTAAAGTTACACTTTTTATGAACAAATTAACATCATTTGGGGTTAGTGGGAATTTAAGTTTTAGCTTTTTAACTGTAGGATTTGAGATTTTTTTTAGGAAATCAGCCAAGGTTTCCCCAGATACCCCCTGTACAGCTTTAAATGATATTTTTTCTAAGAGTTTTTCTTTAAGCGCTATAGAAAAATTTGTAAAGTTCATTATTTGTAAGTTATCACAACATATTGATATTGATTTTATATTTGGAGGTGTTAAGAAAAGTGCATAGTCTATAATTTTATAGCGAAGGTTGATTAGTTTGATAGATTTGAGATTAGCTAGTTTAGGGAGGTTTAATAAGAGGACTTGCATATCTATGCGGAAAAGGTATAAATTGGGTAAAATAATTTTTTCTAGTGTTTGGCATGATGAAAGGAGGTTAAGAATTAGTGTGAGTTCTGATGGGTCTGGGAAAGCAAGATGATTGGTTAGTGAGGAAAAATTCAATTTGGGACCTCCAAGTTCTGCTTTTGTTATTGGTCGTGTGTAAGCATCAATCACAAAAGCCTTTTTTTCTTTGACTAACTCAGAAAGGATTATTGGCATCATACTAGGAACTGTAGACACGTAACCATATCTTTCTTCAGAATCATTACTATCTTGTTTAATTATATTCAAACCACTATGTAAAACTTCATTCATATCTTCAAAATGTTTTCTTGTTTCAATTCTTGGGTTTTCTAAATTTATATAATCTCTTATCGGATAATAATTAAAAACCCTTATTTTATGAGAATTCTTCACAAAGTTCAATACAAAACTACTGTATTTCATTAGATTTTCTTGTGGGATAGGAAAAAGCACATTAAATATTTCTAAATCTTTATTTGATTTTAATACATTTAAAGCTTCACTATAAAATTCTTCTATAATTTGTGGTAATATTGGGAAATTATTTGGAGGAATTTCTTTAAAGCTTAATGAAATTGTTAGATAATTTGTTTTTGTTTTTAAAGCTGTGAAAAATAAAAAATAACTTTTTAGAATAGATTTCCATTTGTATTCTTCTTGGTTGTAAACTTTTTCCCATGGCTCCATTTCGAAAAGAATATTTTCCATTTCGATGTTGGATAGGGTTGGGCTAATTGTGATGATTTCGATTAATTGGGCAAAACGGTTCATTGTAAAATAGCAGTGAAAAAAACGTAGGTGTTGGATTTTGGAGATTAGGAAAAAGTCTTTTAAACTCTGCTCCGTGGCAATTGACCTAATAGTTATCATTTTCACATTAAATAACTCAACTTTTTTCAAATTCCTATGCCTCGAAAACGTTTTAAAAATCTTATTAACCTGTGAAACCACAGCAGGGATATTTGCAGATATCGACTCAAGATTTTTTAAAAAAGTTGCAGCACTAACAAAAATATCATGAATCGCGAACTCAAAAAGTTTAGGCAAATTATTTGTCTTAAATTGAATAACTTTCAAAGATGGAAAATTTCTCAATATCTTTGGAAAAGTAAGTATATACGGAAATATCGAAATTTTGCTTAAATCCAAAATCTCTAAAGAACTTAATTGAGTAGCAAAAGATAAAACAATAAAATCATGAAGCGAACCTCTTGAATTCTCAAACTTTAAAGCTTTATTGGCAAAACCAGTATCAATAGTATGTTTTAAATCAGTAACAAAACCTTCTAATCCATTAAAAGTTAACATTTTTCTTTCATGGCTTAATTTTATCATATTTTTCATATTAGGGACAACTAAAGATAATATTCCATATAACAAGTTTTTACATTTGGCATAATCAACTTTATAATGTTTCTTTTTAATAAAGAATTCTTGAACTTTATCTTCAATCATCCTTTTAATATTATATCCATCAAAGTATTCTATTCCTCCATTCTGAGTACTTTTTAATATTTCTTCACTTAATCTGCCAATATATTTTCCTGATAAGTACTTTATTTCTATAGTAAACTTCTTTAAATTAGATGATATTTTTAATAAGTCTTGAATTGATCTTATAATTCTTTCAGATACGTCATTTTCAATAAAACATGGATCAGAACATGGAGCTAAGTCAGCAAAATGCGTATAAACAGGCGCATATTCAGAGTAAAGTTTTAGTTTATTAAGATTTGTTGAAACTTTAAGTATACCAATTATTTCTTCAGGACCTAATGTATAGCCTGAGCTTGGCATATAATGAAATACTAAAGCTTTTAAGCTTTTGTTTATTTGGAGTGCTTGAACTAAATTTTGTAAAGATAAAGCAAGGGTATCACTACAGCTTAGATGCTCTAATATATGATTGGCCATAAGGAAATTGCAAAATAGCTGAGCAACTTCAACAGAAAAATAAAAATTTGGTAATTTTAAGTATTTTAATGTTTTGTTTACAGCTAATGGGCTTAATTCTGAATGAATATGCACTCCTCTTGGAAATTTTAGCGAGAAATGTCTGAGTGTATTGTTATGGTCAAGACTTTCTAAGCTGTTTTCTTTGAAAATTGTTTTTGTTTTATGAAGAAATTCAAAGGCTAAAACTTTTAGGGTGCTTGGCATGCTTGTGTCTATTTGGCATTTTTTCATCTTGTCTTCATATGTGAGAAAGTGAGAAAATATTGTGCTTAGAGAAATGCTTGAGTATTGGACAATGTGAAATTTTGCTGATTCTAAAGAGTTGAAGGTTTTTAGAAAGGATTTTAGAGATGAACTGTTTAGGCTTATAAGGAACATATCAAGAGATTTGATGGTCTTGCTGAGATTAAGAGACTCTAAGGTACGGTAGAGCTTAATTTCGTTGATTGGGGTTTTATACAATGACATATCAGAATCTCTATCAAACTTCATGCAAATTGTGAGTTTTTCTATATTTTTAGTCTTCTTAACCAATCTGATTGAATTTTTCTTGATTTTTGATATAAAAAATCCTTTAGGTGCTTGTAGCAATTTTACTTTGATATTAACTTTACAGTGAGGTAGTTTTCTTAAATGTACTCTTGTTGCATGGTAGAAAAAACTGTTCACCCTGGGCAATGTCACAAAATATGTTTTAAAATCACAAAAATCAAGAATTCTGTAAATAAGTTTCTTAGTAAGGATTGTGCATATATTATTATCAAGCATTGGCTTTATTGGAATTAAAGGTTTATGCTTTTTACAAGGCCCCTCTGTTACTGAATTTGTTCTAGCTCTTTTTTCACCTGTAAACATTTTTATTTTATATTACTTCTATTTGATTAGAAAATATTGGTATCTAGCTGCACCTCATGATTTTCATAAATAGTAAATTTATTTAAGAGGAGTTTAAATAGTAGATAATAGATTTTGTGTGAATTTCAAGAAATTTGGAAATGATTATTTTTGGAATTTATGTTTCAATCAGAATGTGTGGGTTTTGGTATTAAAATCTAATATGATTTTGGATATTTTTTAAGTTGGATTTGCTTAAAAGAGACTGAGATGTTGTTGGATTAAAGATAGGGTTTATTTATGAATTTTATAAGAAATAATGATGACGATCTACTCTAGATCCAATCTCCAACATTTTCTGTTATTTATTAAACCATATGTTTGTTGCATTGTATAAATTAGTTATTCAATTTTATTTCATAAATAAACACAAAATTATATATAATATGGATTTATTAAATTTCTGTTTACTTTATAGTCAAAAAACTCTCATTTCAGTTATGTTTATATACTTATGTGCATATTTTTATCAAATATAACTTAAAGGATTTTAGCATAGTTTAGTAATTGTGGTATGATTCAATATTAGAAACTCTTATATAAAATTCAAAAATTATAAAAATATACTAATTTTATTTCTTGTTATATTAAATACTATCATAGGGACTATAATATCAAATTTTAAAGTAATAAAAACTAAGAAAAATATTGATTTCTAATTTAAATCTGTACTATGCCTCTTAATACTCAAATTTTAACGAAAAATTCATCAAAGCTTATTAAAATTATTTAATTAGCAACTGATGAAATACTTATTTACAAAAACTTGTAAAGTAATTTAATACTTATTTACAAAAACTTGTAAAGTAATTTTGAATTCTTATAATCGTATATAAAACTAATATTTTTATTTCTCGTTCTAAAACAGTTAATTCCAATGTATCTAAGCATTTAATATTCATATTTGTTATATAATCTAAAAGTTTTATACAAAAATTTATTTTTACTCTAGTTTAATAATGCTTTACTTAATTCACCACTTGCAAAACCATTCTTAACTTCTTTTGAGCTTCCATAAAATTTCCCTTTAATAAAGACAAATGGCGGATTCTTTCTAGAGGTTATTTTTTGAAGTATCACCAGAAGTTGAGGACCTTCATTCATATTATCTACTTCAAAATACTCAAAAGTAATATCATTTTGTCTGAAAATCTGTTTAACTTTTTGTGAGTCTTCGCAGTCAGATTTTGAATATACCAAGACTTTATATTCTTCAAATTGGCATTTGATTATATCGATTAAAGGTTCAGAAATATTTGTTTGGATTTCGTCATTGTTATTGTAACCTGAGTATTGACATCCCATTTTTATATATTTATCATAAACCCTAAATACCATCCTTCTTTCACTAATAAAAAAATCAATCTAATCATTAACATAATCTCCATACCAAATTTCTAAAATCCGCTATTTATATTATTTATAAAAATGTGATGGGGAAAAGCTACCTAAACTTGAAATAATTTGTTTTNAATCATTAACATAATCTCCATACCAAATTTCTAAAATCCACTATTTATATTATTTATAAAAATGTGATGGGGAAAAGCTACCTAAACTTGAAATAATTTGTTTTCCAAGTTTATTCTTTATCTCATCATATTTTTTCATCCGATATTTATTCGAGAAATAAAATGCTCCAGCTTGGTTACCAGGGGATCCTTGTCCAGAATTCTTCTTAAAAAATCCATTCCCCCTATTACTACTAACAACAGGAGCTTCAACAATAAATTTAGCAAAACTTTCTGTAGATACTTTACGAGATAAAGATAAATTACTATTATTCTTAATATTTTCAATAGATTCTGATATTTTAATAGCAGATTTGTAATTTTCTGATACATCCAATATTTTTTTAAAGTATCTGTGGATATTTTTCTTTGGAGTTTGATCATTTTTCTTAATAATTTCAGGGAAAAGATACGATTTTTCTTTAACTTTTATATTACTTTGTGAGATTTTTTTAATTTTTATAGACTCTTCACTATGTTTTGTCGACACAGGAAAATGAGGAGACTTTTTCCTTTTATAAATCCTCATGTATGTCATTGGTTCAGGTATTGGTGTTAGGATAAGCTTGTTTTTAACTTTTTTTGGTGACCCTAAATCCCCAAATTCTTTTTCAAAATTGTATTTAAAATAGTTATCAAATATTGAATGCTTGAGGAGTTCTGATATTGTAAGTCTTTTTGAAGCATCATATTCTAAACATGATTTAAGAAAATCTTGTATGCTTGTTAAACCTTTGTGTGGATATCTTGATATCTTTACTGATTAATACATACCTCATAACTTTGGAAATTTGTATTGCTTTTAAAATCGTTGCTAAGATTTTCTATTAAATTCCCACAGTATTTAGTGATTTGATTTAGCATGTCCATATCATTGTTTCCATTAAATAACGGTTTACCAGTCAAAAGTTCAGCACATAAACACCCAACTGACCAAACGTCAATAGGATATGAATAATCACCCTCACCTTTTAAAAGCTCAGGAGCCCGATACCAACGTGTTGAAACATATTCAGTAAGTTTTTGGCTGTTTTTCATAAACCTAGCAAACCCAAAGTCACATAGTTTCACCACACCTTTGTTTGACAATAGAACATTATCAGGTTTCACATCTCTATGTATAACATTTTGCATATGGCAATAATACAATGCTAATAACAATTGATATACAATTTTTTTTACCTCACTTATATCCAAAGCTTCATTTAAACCTTGATCATATCGTAATACCGTAGATTCCACATATTCAAAAACTAAAAACATTTTCTCTTTTTCATAAATCACTTCAATAAGCCTTACAATATTAGGATGATTCATTATTTTCAATATCCTAATCTCGCGTAAGGTATTTTTTTTAATCGCCACATTGTTTTCTTGGTTTTTAATTTTTTTTACAGCAACAAAACCCCCAGTTTCTTTGTTTTTTGCTTTATAAACTTTTCCGTATGTCCTGATTATTTTTTTACCCTTGACCTAGAAGATAGAGAAGTTCATATTTTTCCATAATAATTAAATATTAAATAGCCTATGCTAAATAAGTTCCAAACTTGGATTGGAAGTAATACTAAAAGCAGATACTAAGAATGGGAAATCAGGCATTTCACAAAGCCCTGGAAGCATACTTAAAGATGGGACCAGCAAAGGCTGGTCTGGTAAAGGTTCCCCATCTCCAGGTTCAAGTATAGTGATATCTGACCAAAAAGGTTTTTTATAAACACTGGCTGGAGCGTTTTCTAATATTGAGTCAACATAATAATTATACTCAACATAAGCCGTGTCGAATGGGATTTTTGTCAGTATCTTAAAAGTCTTGTTTAGGTCTATAAGAGAAATCGCTAAAAGACGATCATTTTTAAACATCCAAGTGTTGTAAAAACCTAAAAAGCCAGGGATTTTCACATCGATGTACCTACCGATACACTCTAAATCAGATAGAAAATAGCTTTTTGCTGCAAGACCTAAAACATATAGCATTACATATAGACAGTTTGGTTTTTCAGGCAACATGAACCTATTCAAATAGATGCTGAAAACTGTTATTTCAATCTCACTTAGCATCATTTCACATGAAATCTCGCATAAAAGTTTTTCTAATGGATAATGTTTAAACTCCCTAGTTAATTGGGCGAACGCTAGCGTTCGCTTTATAATAATTTCGCTTCGACTTGTAAAAACATACTCTGAATGCATTTTTTTATAGTTTTCTAGAAGTGTTTCTTTGTAATTCGCCTGATGAAGATCGACTGTAATAGGAAGATAGCACATGCTTTTAGTAGGTATAGGAGCGCATATAGAAAACTTGTCCTCGCTCTCTTCACTTAACGCTATGCAGAGTTTTACACCGCAATTCATTAAGTTTATAATAAAAATGCAGAGCCATGAGAGGATAATTATGTTTATTATCACTGGATTGAGTAACTTGTGGTGTTTTCCTTGTTTATATGTTGTGTATCATAGGAAAATGCTTTTTGTGTTTATGACCGGGATTTTCACATTTGTATGTTCTTTTATGTATCATAGCATGGAAAGTTTGGAAATAAACAAGTTTTACTTAACAGCTTCTCAATGGCATAGAGTAGACAACATAGGATCGATTTTATCTTTAATCAACCTTTTTGTTTTCCTCATGGACAATCTTGATTATATTGATGGGGTATATATAAGTAAATACGAAACTAATATCGACAGGGCTTTATGTTATTCAGGTTTATTCCTAACTTTATTTATGCAAACAAAACATCCATGGGATTTAGAAAACACAATTATCCCAGTCGCTCTTTATCTTTTTATTCTTATAGGTAAAGTCCTTTTTATACGAAAGCCTAGACTAAATCATAAATATTTTGTAAGGGCTTGGAGTATAATGGTTTTTGGTTTTATATGTTTTTATAAAGGACTTGATGATGCTAATGATTATTTAAGAATCTGGCATGGGATTTGGCATTTTTGTGGAAGTGCAGCATTGTTTTATTTTTACCAGAGTATTCATAAAGATAAACCTTTACTTAATATCAATATAGAGACAAGCAAAAGTGCAAAGAATTATAGATTCTTGCCGGTGTTGATTTATATTTTCACCTTTGGCTGGTATAAAAAATCATTAATAGAATAACCTATTTAGTATGAAAAAATCTACTATTTTCGTAATGTTAGAGTGGGGGATTATGAGAAAGTTGAATTGGGAAATAGTTTTAAGGGTTTTGCTTGATTTTTTTAAATGGGTTTTGGTTTTAAGATATGGATATGAGGCTGCTGATTAGATACTGATGAAGTCTTGATATAGCATATTTTGTATTTATAAATGTTGAAGTATTTTATGTTGTTATGGAATGATTTTATTTGATTTTTTATTTTTATTTGTGTGAATTTTGGTGTTTTTTAGTGGATTGAACATGATATTTGTAGATATAGGATAATATTAAAAGATTCTTATAAATAATTTATTATGATACTATATAGTAAAAATTATTTTTATGTAGATTTTAAAGATTATATATATATAAATTATAAACAAGGTTATCTAAATATCAGTTTAATAACATAAAAATGTTTAAAACCCTGGGAAAAGATCAACATTTTCAACAAAAGGTTGTGTAGCTTGAGTGCACTCTACAAANGTTTAAAACCCTGGGAAAAGATCAACATTTTCAACAAAAGGTTGTGTAGCTTGAGTGCACTCTACAAAAGGAAAGTTAGACGAATCTAAACTTGAAGTGATTTCTGGGACATAAGGCGGGGTGATTTTCTTTTTCTCAACAAATCTCCACTCATATTGACTAAAAAACTCATGTTTCTTTAAATCAAAAGCGTTTATTCTTTCAATAGGGTTTTTTACTAAAAGTTTTGTCAGAAGATTTTCCGCGACTGGGTCAGTAATTTTTGTGAAGTTGATGCTTGAATTTAATATTTTTTCATAAAGCCCAACAGGTGTTTTATCTATAAAAGGTGGCTTACCAGTGATGATTTCGAATAAAAAGATCCCAACAGTCCACCAATCAGCACTTTCATTATGTCCAGTTGCCAATATAATTTCAGGAGGTAGGTAATCAGGAGTTCCACATAGAGTATAAGTTTTTTCTTCATCCTTAAGTCTTTTAGACATACCGAAATCAACAAGACGTATATGCCCTTCTTGATCAAGCGCTAAGTTTTCAGGTTTCAATCCTCTATAAATCACACCTCGGCAATGTAAGTGATTAATAGCACAAACAATTTCTGCAGTATAAAACCTAGCAAGATCTAAAGGAAAAGTGCGCATATTTTTGAGTAATCTAAACAAGTCTCCACCTTGCAGAAATTCTTCAACCATATACAAATGCTCTATATCTTGGAAGGTCCCTAATAATCTGACAATAAAAGGTGATTTGATTTGTTTCAATATATTCCTTTCTCGCATTACAAATTCTGTTTTTGAACGAGAAACCACAGTGTATTTAGATATTATCTTGAGGACAACAGGAGTTTCACTTGGTTCATGTAAGGCTATTTTGATTACTCCAAGTGAACCATTATAAATAACTCTCATTAATTTGAAGTCTTCAAGATTATAGCTTACTTTGTGGTTTATTGATGAATGCATTACCATTAATAAATGATTAGGATAAATAAAAAAGAATTTCTAATAGAAATAAAGATATGTGCTAAATATTGTTTTTATTGTGTTATTTTATTGGAATAAAAATAGTTTTTTGTGTGTGTTTTTGATTAATTATATATTAGATTATTATAAAATTGCTGTTTTTAGTGAATGAAATTCTGCTAATTTTTTTGAAGGGTTTTTGATTTGTAATGAAAACCTTTTTACTATGGGTTTACTTGGTTCAAATATATGATTTAAAATAATATACCATTTATTTCAAATTTTATAATGATAATTTCATGGTTAGTAAAATATGTTCTTAATATACATAATCAAAGATACTTACTATAGTCAACTATAAGTAAAAGTATATATGCTACTTAATTTCAATTGTTGCACAACTTATCCCTAAGCATTTCTATTATCCACCTTGCATTAAACTTTTTGCAATCCGTAGTTATCAAAACCAAAAAAGTAAATTTACCTCTAAATCTTAAATCATAAAAACCTCAATTACAAAAAATACCCTACCTTTCTTCCATCCAATCCAAAAAAGTATCATAATTTATATCTACATTCACATAATTTCCCTCTAAAATCTAATAATACTCTGACAATTTAACCAAAAAAATGCATATGCAAATCTCAACATTCTCTTCCCCCCAAAAAAGCTCAATTTTCATCCAAGTTTTTTATTGTAAAAATCTTCTTTTTCTTTCGATTTTCTTGTTATCCCTTATCTCATCAAATATGCACCATACTTTTTGACTTAATATAATGTGCAACCTAAACAATCTCTGTAAGAAAATCGACGGCAGCTGCAGTTGTTGTCTTTCCGAATCCTCAAACATCGTAAAACCTGTTCCTATCCCTCTAATAAACTCTCAAGAAGGGGCTCTGATAATATCCCTATTCAAAATCATAACCCAACAGAATGAAATGATTAAGAAAATCAGTGAAGATGCCAGACTTACCTCAGAAAAAATCAACTCCCTCAGTCAAACTTTAGGGCTTAAACAATCAAAACATGTCGAATTTACTTCAGAAGAAGTGACAAATCCTGAAAAACTCTTGAAAATCCTCTGCGGCAACAATTGTCAACATGATTATAATCTTCAACTTATAAGCGACCTTCCAAGTCCTGCCTTTAAAGAAAAAGCTTTTTCCATGCTGTTAAAAATTGTTGATAATAACGGACAAAATATTACTTTACCAACAAGCACTGGGTTTACTATTATGCTTTTTACTACTGAAAGTCCTCCAAAACTCATGAAAGTTAATACTTCTGGGGATAAAATTATGAGAGGGACTACAGATGCTGATGGAAATAGCACTGTTTTGTTTAGAAAAATTGTTATAAAAGAAGTGACATCTCATTTTAGAAATGGGTGTTTTTTCATGGTTGTGGCTGCTAAGAATTTGTCTAATATTAAGCCTTTGATTATACCGAATTTTGTTATTAAGGCTAGAAAACTGAATTGTGATGGAGTACCAAGAAAAAAAAATAAGGTTGAGGATGAGGGTGTTATGAATAATGAGATATTTAGTTAGATAGTAAATATTAACATGGGATTGTTATTTTTTAATTTTTTGGAAAAATGGGATTTTTTTTGGTTTATGTTGAATGTGGCTTTTTATAATAGGCTTTATTTTAGAATAAAATTTTTATGATAAGTTTAAAGGATGATATGAGAATTATGAATGGATTTTTTTTTGGTGGGCTTGTTGGATTATCGAATGCGAGTAGGAGAAAAGAAAAATTTTATATAAATTTAAATGTATGAAATAAAGATAAGTTTGAGGGATGGTGTGAGGATTATAGGGTGTCGAAGAGAATTGAGAACTTTGAGTATTTAATAAAATTATGATATAGAGTAAAATATTTTTAATAACAAATAGAAATTTTTGCAATCAGTGGGAAATTAAGAAAAAAGATAATTAATAAGTTGATAATATGTATTAAGAATGGGTAATATTTATGCTGATTTGGGGTTTAAGGTTTGAAAACTATTTAAGCAGTTAAAATTGATTGGTTAATGAGAAAATTACGAAAAAAAAAAATTTAATGCATAATAACATTATAATAATAGTTTACTTCATAATCACCAAGGTTTATTTTCCATAATTTCTTATCTACATCAAACTATATACATTAAAGCAAATCTTATAAAAATTA